>PNEQ01055202.1:0-15471 GCA_003012365.1 Medauroidea extradentata
TTTAGTGACTTTTTAATTTCGACACTTTTTGATTTAGTGGCTTTTTCATTTCGTCACTTTTTCATTTAGACACTTTTTGATTTAGTGCCTGTTTGATTTAGTGGCTTTTTGATTTCGTCACTGTTTTTGGGATGGTTGAATGTAATGGTGAAGTAGGGGCTGCGAGGGGTTGTCCTCGTATCGGCATTCTATATCTACTCACATTATTTTAAAAGTAACGTTGTCGTACTAGTTAGTACGTGGTAAATGAACACTTGAAATAGTGATCATATAGTGTACATAAACCAATCATGGTCTCTTATTGCATTCTACTATTTTATCAGTAATCTCTCACACTATAACAGAAGGTAAAACTTGAGGGTTGCCAATTAATGAAACCGTAAGCTCGTAAATTATTATCATCGTTAATATGAAAGTAGATTAATTGGGTTTCCTAGTTCTGGAATATTATGACAATCCCATTTCATTTCATTGGTATGATAGGAGAGTGTGTTGACACAACGCGAGTAACCAACAACCTCGCCAGGCTGAAGATGTAAAACGCGATATAGTATCACTGACACACTGTCAGACAAATGCTACGGTCAGTATTTCAAGTTGATGAGTTAATTGTAGTGATGTAAATATAAATAAATATATATATAACACTAACACACACCCAGTCAGATGAGCGATGCTCACCTGTCCTATCACAAACCTCGCCAGGTTGTCAGGCAGTGCCAGCAAGACTGTGATCATGGACGAGCTTCTAAGGAAGAAGTCTACCAGGTCAGCTCCTCTGGCCAGGTTCAGGAAGATCACTCTGACTCCAGCAGCTACTGAGACCCGGTGTACCGTCACTGCCTGGCACGACTCACCATGCACTACCACACAGGTAGTTACATTAGCACAATCGATACACAGAGGTAAGGTGCACTCATTAGGAAAATAATGTTAATTTTTTATAAGCCCTGAATGTATTTTCTGCGTCCTACGTAAATACGTATATGTATACAATTAACGCCTATCATCATTCAGTGAAGGGTTCCACCTAAGGATCTAAAACACAATATCAATGAGACAGGCAGTGTGTGGCTTGCGTAAAACGAGTAACTTGTGTTGGACATGTAATAATGTAACATAAACTTATGTTTCCATACAAATTATCATTACGTATTAAGAATCAAATTATTCATTATTTTGTCCCAGACACACACTGTCCCTCTCGTTGCACACCTAACAGACATTACAAGAAGTCATTAATTTAGTTTACAAAAATTTAAATAGCTGAAAACTTTGCTTTATAAGAAAGTATATTTATACTGTTTGAAGTCATGGAGTTGCATTCTGAAGAAATACGTGCTTCGAGAATGAATTTTACTGACTTTATTCAAACGTGTTCATTTGTACAATCATGGTATATGTTGTCTACCAATTCAGCATTTTCCGAAATAATTCCAAGCGAAAGCTTTGATGGTTCTTTAAGCGTTGTTGTCGATTCCTCTCCCAGTTTCTGTCAATGTGTCAATCTGAAAGTCACCGTCTCTACCTTACCTTACGTATGTTGTATTTTTTTTACTTACTTGCATTTACCTAAAGTTATTCTGCAGTATGTGTTCATGCCATACGCCCTGTCTTTTTTATTTGGTTTATTTAAGTATGACCTTAAACTTTAGGATTATTAAAAAAAGTTTTTTTTTCTGTTGCCAGGAGTGCTACTTTAAATTACTTTGCTACAAATATTTATTCGATTATAGCTTGAATGTCTATCTAGCATATTTTGCGTGAATAGCTATGTCCACCATTTTATTATTTTTTTGGAACTGCACACCGAACTTGTAAAAATTCCGGAATGGTAATTTGTACGCGCAAATGATTCTTATTGAAAACATTTAAGATGTTATGTGTTGTTTTAAAACAAGCAAGTATAAATAAAATACTTGATATGTTTTTGTGACTCATGCTAAAGGATTATATCTCCAAATTTTTTTGTTCTTACGCGCTTGATATTGGACAATACGTTCCCAAGGCAGCAAAGAAACAAAAGTTGTACTATGTAGAACCGAAATTTTACGTATAGTATTTCTTTGTCTTGTTGAATTTGTCATAAACTAATTATCTGTTCAATGGATTTCTATATTGCTACCTAATTTTAATTATGAGTGAAATGTACACTCATGAATTGTTTACGAAAACAATATGTAGTTCAAAACAGACACTACGTCAAAATGTTGTAGTCTATATCTGAAAGATATATAATAGTTACTACCTGCATTAAATACAACCTGCGTATTGCAGATAAACGTAGAAGATGCCATTGAACAATACAGTAATTGCAGAAGTCCACAACAATGTTATCTTGCTTATTCATACATCGTGTACAAACTACTCGAACTACTGCGGCGTAATAGTAACTTCAACTAGGCACGGTTTCGAAAACCCTATTTTTGTAACTTACCACTCATGTCCCTACCTCTTCGGTTTGTTACCATTTCAGTTATGCTCATGAACACAATACCACATACACAAAACTCACACAAAAAGGGCACCCACAAATACTCAAATACTGAAAAGGTACAACTTACAGATGGGATCGTCATTATACAGAAGGACAATGTCGCGAAGATCGAAGAACTCTCTAAGAGAAGATATGACACTCTCAAATACTCTCGTGTCACTGGACACGGTCACAATCAGTATTAATACTGTGATGACTGCTGATGTTAGCAGGATTGATGCCATTAAAACAACACCTCCGTCCCTGGCAAGACTTGAAGCTGTGACGGATGTTCGCACTGGAAAGCTATCTGAGATAATACATTAGTATTTCCGTGTCGGCAATCAATATTCACCGGAGTGCTGTCAACATAATTATCAACACAGCCAGGGAAAACTCGATGGAGAGGAATTGTAACCGTTGAATTTAATCTTTTAACGTGTCGTGAGAATACTGCCTTTCGTATTTATCTTTCTTATCATTTGCCTTGTATAGTTATTGATTCAAGAGGCAAGCCAATACACTCATGTTTCATAAGAATAAAGTGGATTAAGTTCTTAGTCCAAAACCGCAAACCCACAACCACTATTGGTTTAATAGGAATTCTCGAGGATAATACTGACACCAGTTAAGAACAATGTGCATAAAAGTGAAGGGTAGTAAGTGAACAGTAAATAGTCAGCCTTAGTGTCGGTGCGATCCCAGGCCCGATTATTACTGTTGTGTTATAATTATAAAAAAATTCACGCTGCGAATATATTGGATTATTACACCATATTCAAGCCAAAAGTTCTATTTAAGAACGTAGCTTTGTATTCATACAAAAGTTCCAGGAAATGTATACAAGATTGATACGAATTAGTGGCACGTTAGATCATACGTTAATGCTTAGCTGAAAATGAATACGAGTGTTTTGTAATGGAATGCCAGGCAAAGGTGATTATTAGTTTAAGGGTTAATAATTTCTGGCTATGTTTTCTTATCATACGACTGTGCTGCCAGATCATAGGTATTTTTACTCTTAGAGGAAAGAAGAATACAATGTTTTAGCACTTCTATGTTTGCACCTCTCAGTAAGTTGTTTTGTCTTTGAAACCTACATAGATTAATTATAAAAAAGAGAGTGAAACAAAAACCTGAATTTCTTTTGTGAAAATAATACAGTCAGAACAACGAGCAAAAAAAAAAAAAAATCCTAAGCTATGAGATACGTCAACAATGTCTCCATCTGGTTTTCCTATTAATTTTAGTTTTTCTTTGGTAGACACCTATATCGCAATGGAATATGTCCAAGAAACTTAATCCAGTCATACATTCCTATTGCACAGTTCTTTCAAAGATCATAACACAGTCTATTGTACATTGATTCAAATATTTATACTAAAAATAGTGCAAACCATTTAATACATTGTACATCTACAAAATTCGTTTCGAATTATTATGTAGGAAATAAACTATATTAGTTTCCAGTGACAAATGATAAACGCGGGCCGCGGTTGTTGAAGTGGTTAGAACGCTCGCACACCACAACGCGAACTAGGCTCAATTCCTGTCGGAGCCTATCCTCCTTATTTTGCATATGGGAAACATGAGGGGCTTAAGTCATTGGTCGGCGGGTTTTCTCTGAGTACTTCCGTTCACACCTCCCGTCGCATCCCCTCACTTCTCCATTTTAGGGCTTCGTTTCGTGTCATCCTTCAGGGCTTAACAGACGCCTATGAGCTTCCGGGATAATTCTGCTTCCGGTGTGTTGCCACTTTCTCTTGGGTTGTCTTTTCAATCATCCATTTATTTACAGATGAAAAGCTAGATACGCATAAATAACAACGATCGTTTATGCTCTTGTTGCAAGTCCAGTGTTCTTATAGACTGGGAACTCTCTGAACGACACGCTTATCTGAGCTCACCGCGTAACCCCCGGTTCAATTACAGCGACTCTGTGAGTTTAAACATAAGTCAGTGTGTCAGGGAATGGACGGGAATTAAATACGTCCTATTTACTGTAGTGAATGTGCATAAGGTAGGGAGAAGACAATAAATCAAAGACCACCGAAAGACAGAGTTGCAACTGTAGGAAGGTAACTGCAAACCACAGGAAGCGACATCAGCGTTATAATTAAGAACTTAATCTTGGGGCATACGTAATAAGGTAAACTAGAGTAAACTGACCCCATATCGCGATAAACCTTTTTGCTGGCTTTACAAAATAGGGAAGGATCTGTACATATAGTTCGCTAGGTTACCAACATAGAGCAGGCGTTTGTAGTTTCGACAATAAGTGACCAACGTATGATATAAGACCATAATTAGAATTTAATTGGTTAATGCTAAAAGAGGATCAGTCTATGCAAGATCGGTTTCGGAAAAAAAATTGTGCCAAACCTCCAGTTCATACAATATCATTATAATGGTGTTGCTCGAAACTAGTACAGAATTACAGAAGGCTATCCATATATTCAATACAAATAAGCTATTATTTGTAATATGAAAAATAAAATATTGAATCTACTGGACTCATCCCGTTTTAGCATATAAATGATAACATTAGAGAACTGTAGTACTAGGAAGCTGTCTTTTTACTTAAAATTTTCTAAATTATTACAAGGCACTGTACTAAACAAAATAACGATTATTTCTGTACCTACTCAACACGTGAAAACGTTCAATCAAGCAGATTTACATGTGTTCTTCACCGATCTCTTGAAACAATATTTTGCACTAAAATTTGATAAAAATAAAAAAACAGCTATGTAGAAATAAAACTTTCTAAATTAAATATATACTATACTGTTTTTAACATTTAACATATAAAGTGTTCCATAATTGGCTGTTCGGGATAAAGTGAGCACTCAATAAAGCACTGCTAAAGTTCTAATTTCAGCCAATTCGTATCTTCCCGCACGTAACGGCTAACGACGGGACGTGTCTAACTTCTCTGGACACGTCACTTGATGTTTGCGCGTATAAGATAAACTGCGCAGTCGGTAGGAATCTATATATTATGATAAAAATATTATTAATTATAAAAAATACTATAATTTCGCTTTCGGTTTATTTTGTTTCCGAATGTTGTATTTAAATAGGAAAATTCACGGAACTATTTTGCTGCCAACCATACAACCAGTAAGGGGACTGTCGGTAATATCGAATTATATGCAAAAAAGTCAGTGATATTTTTCAAAGGTTAAATTCTTAGTGCTCACTTTATCTCTAAGGACCTATAAGTACATTGAAGGAAAAAAAAATTGTTACACAGACTGATACCTTTTGTATGGAAAGATGTAACTTGAACTCTGTAAAACCTTAATCTCACTTTCCCATTTTTTTTGGACTGAACCCTTTTCAGCTTTAACCGATTCAATTAACATATTTATGTTACTTTAAGTTCGAAGTCTTAGTATCACGAAGTCGAGTAGGTTTGGCCAATTTTCCATGTATTATAAAACCACATAAATACAACAAACAATACTTCTATCCGCATATTTCAGGGCAAGTATGACCGTTTTCGCCGAGTAAGGTATATCCTTGAAGGTTATGATGGGCATTGCACCCTATTTACCCACAACTTTATCACTGAAGGTAATTTTTAAGTAAGTGGGGGAATTCGACTGTTAATCTGTGTGTCTTTAAAATTTAATTAAAAACATTAAATTTGTGAACTAAGGCGCTGATATACATAGATAACTAAGAATAGAAAATTAAATTAAATTTGAAATGTTCATAACTGATATAATATATTTTATAAATGTACTATAAAGTTTTACAATACATTAACTAATTGATATTTATTTCAATCGAATTAAATGCAAAATTTGTTACTGATTTATATTATTATGTATTTCGTAAGGCTGTGTAAATACAACGCTAAATTTTCTCTTAAAAAAATTTTTTTTAATAACTTCAAAGAACTTTACATAAATTTATAGCTTTTATTACGATAACACATTACGTTTTGAGATATCTTATAATAGTTTCTTAAATAAAATGGTTGGCAAACGAAATAATAATGTGGTTTAGCAATACAGTATGCTTGAAACATTTGATTCATGTGTTAAAAATAGATTCGGCCTCACAAGTCATACCGGCCAGATTTATCTGAGTTTTGTGTACATCAGTTTCATTACATAGTTCATGTTTTGATATTAAAAAACTAAAACCTCAAAATTAATTTTTTATTACGACCGAAAATTAACACAACATACATGACATGGTTTGACAAAACTATAATTATGTTTATATAATGACACAATTGAAATGTATATGTGAATACAATGACAGTTGTAATTACTGAGGTAAATCTACAATAATAGCATTGAGAAGTATCACGTAACATAGCCGACTTTGCTTAGACAGCCTTTTTTTTACGTTTAAATCAATTATAATATTGAATTCATACTCACACTTAATGCATATTTACTTGTATAATTTTTGTTAAAATTTCATAGCAAAACGTAGCAGGAATAAACATATATGGGTTCTCAAATACAAACATTGTCTCTTGTGTAGCAATCTAATGCTAAACAGAAATTTCTCAGAAAAAAATTTGCTGTAAATTATTTAAATTAACCTTTGCTATTGACTTTGTTTTTCAATATAATATTGCTGCAAAATCTGAATTGTATTTACATAAATAAGTAAATCTAAAAAGAGTCTGATTTGATTGCTCATGACTGGATTTAGTTTCTTGGACGTACTCCATTGCAAAATGAATGACTTTAAAAGAAAACTAAACAAATAATAGAAAACTATAAAATAAGCAGAGTATGCTTTAGTCAGCAAGATACATACACAACATGAAATTTCAAAATGGAATCCGATTAGGTGTTGTATGATTAGGCTAGTTATCCTTTTGGTAGGTAATTGAACAATATAGTCCATCTAGGTACAGTGAAGAAGACGTGGAGTGGTCTTTCCAGTCCTAGGAAGAGATACTACTTGTTAGATACTTGGATCACCAGTTCTTGGTCGACGACAGAAGTCCTCACCAGCGAGGATCCTCTCCACCAGCAGACAAACTGCAGACGTCACCATTCCCAGTGTCAGACTCACAATACACGGCACGATGTGCGTCATGGTAATGCTCTCAGCTTCCTGTGGTGTAGGGGACTCTGACCTGAACCTTTTCTTCCGCAGTCTTGCTATGTCTCCATTCTCCAGCATCTTCACCAACCTGCAAGGCACAGTATTTGTTGGAGCGCACCAGGATGTACTGCTGACAAGTCTCATTGATGAGTAGCAGTTCTAGGGAATGACTAATTATAAGTTTGTAGCATGTAAGAAGTTTATTGGTATTGTGGGTGAATGATTCAAACTAATACTGCAATCATACTAACGATATTTATCTGTAAATAAATTTAGTATGATGTATTGTGTGTGGAATCAACATTTCCAACTATAAAAATGGTTTAACATGGAACAATGAAATAAATTATTTACACTATGCACAAAATATCGTTAGGTATCCGAACCGTATCAATAAAATAAATCCAAAGATACTGTTGTTGCGAAAAATATACTGGTTTATTCAACTACAAGTAACAAATACCTTTTAGACTAAGTGATTTTACTCTGTTTCGTTATATAAGTTCTGTATTTTGGGTATTTAGAATGAGAACGTTTGTAGCAGATGTTATAAATAGAGACCTGCAAAATCGCCGTTTCACTTGGGCACAAGGTAGAATGCCAACAACCGTAAGTTTGTGTCAATTTCGCTATTAGCCTTTGACTTATTTGTCATCTCCTGGAAGTCTCTAAGCCAATAAAGAAAATGAAACTAATACAGACATATATCACTTTAACAGCAAGCAGCTAATGAGCATCTACTGACTGCTTCAGTTTACAAATATTCTTGCAGGCTAGCCTACAGGTCAATGAACTCGCGAATTTTTCCTGTCTCTAGTTATATATTATTGCTAAGCCCTGACATTTTTAGATTCTTTCTTACTGTGAAATAACTGTTTTTAATGGTTTCGTTATATGAACGAACAAATTCGAATTTTGTAAGCATATGGATCGTATTATTATCGCTGTCAGTCTTATACTTTCTAAAAGTACCGTAAGCGAGGATAATTTTGAAGCATAAAAAATCTTTCGCGTATATGGTAGCTCTGTATAAAGACATTTACTTTCGCTTAATTTCAAATAATAACATTTATATGAAATTTCATTAATACTTACTCATAGTTGGCAAACTTTGAAAAGATTGTATAAAAGTGATTCAAAGTCACCCCAGGTGTGCAAAATCATCACTTCTTACGGTTTCTAAAGATATGACTTTGCAATTTTCAAGAACTTAATTCACATTTTTGTTTCTCCCTAACTTTTCTTCCGCACAGAGATAGAAAATAGTGAGCAGAACAAATACTCACTGGCGGTTGATGGCGCCAAGGTATGGCGAGTTCTTCCTGAGTGCGAAAGAAACTGAGCTGGTACCAACAGGCACTGGAACAATATCTGCTGCACACGATGCTGACTTTCTGGCAACTTCGGCACTTTCCACTAGGAATATGTAGTTTTCCTCGCACACTCGTTCCATACATTGCATTAAGTCATTCTCCAGTTGAGATCTTTGCAAATTCAGCTTCTTCAGCAGTGACTGGTGACAAATAATCATGTTGTATATTAAGAAGTTTTGTATAAATCTTGGAAAAACGTAGGGTATAAAACATAACCTAAAGATTACAATTTCCAGTGTATCTGTTTCATTGTGTTTTGTAAACAAAAAATGTTTTTGCATCAATGCTAATTAATCTCAGAGTTGTTGGATGAAGGTAATAGTTTCAATCACAATTAAGGAAACATTGCATTAGTCATTACAGTATTTTACAGTAATAAATCTACGATGGTTAGTATGAAGTTAAGAAACTTTAAATTATATATGTATTACAGAATGAAATTACTGTAAAGTTAGGAAGAGTGCAAAATATAGGAGTCGTTGAGCAACCGAATTTTTTATACAACCTTATGCAAACCAAAACGGTAATGCTGCTCGGTATGAATTCAGTAGTTTATACGTAACTAAAATTTAACAAGGGCAATATAGTGTATTTGAGTTTGTATTTTACCCTTTCCCTACATGAAACCCAATAATTGGAACACCTCTATTAGTTTGGTTACACTCGTTGCAAGGAAGTCGTAACGTCATCATGTTCCAGGCGTAACAATCAATGTAGTATTTTAGCATACATAGATTTTCTCGAAAACGGCTAACTCTAGCAATTTTCGGCACGACAACAATTTATATTTTTCTACCCCACCTGTTTAATGTTCTGTAGTACAACATGAATTACAGTGAAGTGTTCCGAAGATAGATGTAGAAAAACAGTATTGTGTCCCATTTAAAACAATTAGAAGCAATAATATTTCCAAACTAAGTTGTGTATTTTGAAACCAAAGGTTCGCAGAACATGGATGGTAGAAACTCATGACTGCGTAGCATAGAAAATATTGAACCGATTTTTCTACTCTATAATTAAACTTCACAAAATGAATGAGAGATTTTAGTACTGCGTCTGATGGTCACTCAGATAGATCACTGAACTCGAGAGTTTGGCAGAGGCGAGCAGGCTATTCGATTCATGCAACTGTCCCTTTCCCATAATGTCGAGGAGGACATACAGCTGAAAGCAAGACGTGTTCTGAGCTTCGTGAAGTTCAAAATTGCAGGAACTTTTTAACTTAATACTGCCAGAACGTGTTATTTGTTTTTGGTTAGCAAGTTTCCGCAAGACTGACATAAATGACCAGGATGGCCTACAAGTTAAAAAGAGAAGTGGAACAGCTTAGGATAATTTCTCTGGCAGTCCTAAAGTAAATTCCTCGCCTTAGCTTACGGCTCTGCACTGCAAACATTACACTGCAATATTGTTGTTAATCGTCATGCCTCAATGGAGCTTAGCCACAAGCAATGCCCTTCACTCGAGGTTTCCAAACTGTTCCACGTGAAGAGATAGCTGGATATTTTGGCTTTCTGAATTCTCTGATATTACCGTTTAGAACATCCGAGATTTCGAGTATTTGCAACAAATATTCAATTTGACATTAGACGATTACATAAAAGCTAATTAAGAATTCGTGGATGGGGGATAAAATTGCTTGTCTTTATGCAGATCAATAGACGAAGTGTACATTGAAACATTTTTAGCAGGAAATACTTTGATCCTTCCTATCCATTTTTGTTCAAATTCCAAACCACTCATTCAGACAATCCCAAATGCTGCGATTTTATTTAATTGAAAAAAAAAATTGTAAATATCTTACCGAAAAAATCCGGGTCCGGACCGAACAGGGATTAAACTCGGTTTGCCAATGTTGATGGTTAGGGTTGGGGGGGGGGGGGGGGGGGGGGGGGGGACGAGTGGTCGATCTCGACCGCGGTGGCCCCAATAAAACGAGTAACCAAACGAAAAAAAATATATACATATAACTGAGCAAATCGTAAGACACCACAGAAAATTACTGAGACAAAAAAAATGTTACAAAGTAGGATGAATCAGACGAGTTTGTCGCGACGTTTCGGAAGCTGGCATCTCCTCTAATCATCTGCTCACACCGCATGATTCTTTCATATTATCAAATATTTCATATTTTAATTACCTCGGACATTTCGATGGTGGAATCTCCTGAAACATAGCATACAACATAGGACGAGGAGTTAACGAGTTTGACGAACGCATCATAGTCGTTGACACGACTCTGCACAGCCAGGCGTGACATTAGGGTCGCAGAGTAGATGCTGAACAATAGGAACCCAGCCAGCTGAGCTACCAGTAAAACACTGCATCCAGAACTACTCCTAGGCATCTGTTTCTGATCCACACCTGTTAACAAAATAAATAAAATCGTAAGGGGCCCAATTCTCAAGAGTAAATTTCATATTATCTAAAATTTGGTTTTATAACACCGAAAAAAATACTTATTAGTCACTGCAAAATATTTTGTTAAAATAGACCCTACTAAATTAAAAAATTTTGCTGTTCACAATAAAGTTTTGCAGTGACTACAAAAAATTTTGTAACCACTACAAAAAAATTTGGTAAGGTCCATTTTAACAAAATATTTTACAGTGAATAATAAGTATTTTTTTCAGTGAATCTATATTACTAGGTTTCATATTAAGTGGCATTGCAGTACAGCAACCATGACTTTCTAACACACGAATTTAGGAATGTTATTATTTAGTAACTCCGACCTCCTCAAATAATGCAGGGGGTTCGGGAGGTTCCAGGGGAAATTTAGATTTTTAAATGCGAAATGGTGCTATCTAAGCAGTTTCCGTAACATTAGAAGCGGTTATGGACACTATCTCACTATTATATCTATAGTGTAAGTTCAAACATTTTTGGTCCCTTATACCCGGCGTGCGGGTCTGTAGCAACATATTAAGAACTTTGCGTTAGGGAATTGACATTAGCGGCACATATATCTTGTTTTATGTAGCTAATGAGACTTGTGAATAAGCACAGTTTTGTTTACACACACTTTGTGACAACGTTGTGAATTTGCGATTCGAATTTAGAGGGCCTAATTTTCTCTTGTACGTGAAATGACATCTCAATTAAATGCATGTGATATTTGTGATCCATTATATTTCCGCATAGATACGCCATGCTGAGAGAGAAAATATATTCATAGAGTTCGAGAAATGTAGACATGAAGGGTTCACTGATGGCATTTAAAAACTATAGCCCATACCGCATGACTTACAGACGTGAAATTTTCGGCGTGGCATAGGCGAGGACTAAGAAGGTTTTTTAATCTTAAGTCGGCAGCTAAGTAGATGAAAATGAGTAAAATGTGTTTCCTAAGAAAATTATATATATCTCGAACCCAGTGGGCTATCGTCGTGATTTTCATTCACTGAGACACTCGTCCAAATATATATTAGACAATTTCAGGATTTTTAGAAATTACAAAAAATGTGCTTTTGATTAATCCTGGATACGTATGGAACCCTTGGACATATATGGATGTCTTTCACTTCAAAACGATGTTTAAAATAAAAAAAAAAAAATCAACGCCTAAGGAGTGATAAAAGAGAGAAATGCGGCTTTATGCATAGCTTGTATAGTTCCAAATCAACGGGCTATAGTCAAGATTTTTAATTCAAATGGATACTTATACAAATATCTAATAAATTATTTATAAAGTTTCGAAATTCTACCTATAAAGGAGTGCAAATAATTTAAATCTGTTTTCAATTGTTCCTCTGTATCTAGCAAACCAATCGAGATATCGAAGCTCTCTTTTTGCTTTATGATTATACTTATTTTTATATCGTATGCGCGGTTTTTAAGGATTTTTCCATTCCCACCCACTTCTCACTTTCGCTCTCTCTCTCTCTCTCTCTCCATGTATGTATATATATATGTCTCTCTCTCTCTCCATGTATGTATATATATATATATGTCTCTCTCTCTCTCTCTCTCTCTCTCTCTATATATATATATATATATATATATATATATATATATATATATATATATATAAATGAAAGCTGACTGATTGACTGACTGACTGACTGACATATCAAACTGCAGCCCAAACCACTGGACCTAGAATCGTGAAATTTTTTGTGGGGGTTCCCCTCAGGTCGTAGGCGAGCACTAAGAAGGGATTTTTCGAAATTCGACCTCTAAGGGGGTGAAAAGGGGTGAAATGTGTTTACGAAGAAACGTCGATAGAGCTCGAACCCGACGGCCAATCATCGTGATTTTTACTTTAATAGGACACTCGTAAAAATGCATATTAGCTAATTTAAGGATTTTTCGAAGTTCAACATTTAAAGGGCTGAAAAGACGTTAAATGTGTTTCCAATCAACTATCGATATCTATCGAACCCTTCGGGATAAATAGTTGATATGCACTTCAAAGTATTGCTTACGTAAATACCCAAAAAGCAGTTTTAGGTTTTTTTGAAATTCAATCCCCAGGCAGTAAAAAGGGGCAAAATGTGTTTTTAATGAATCGTCTATATCTTTGAAACACAATTGGCTATCGTCGTGATTTTAACTTTAATTAGTTACTTTTACAAATGTCTATGAAAGGTCTCAAAGATGTTTCGAAATTCTTTATTTAAAGGGGTGAAAATACGTGAAATGTGTTTTCGATTATCCTTCCATATCTATCGAATCAATGGAGATATCGAAGTGCTCTTTGCTTTAAATTGGTGCTTTTGTAAATATCTCAAGTACAATTTAAAATTTTTTTCTGAATTCGGCCCTAAACTGGTTAAAAAAGTGGTAATATGAGTTTTCGTCTCACATTAGATTTATATCGATTCCATAGTTTTTTATATAGCGACGTGATTTTTGTTTAGGATTGATGCTTACTCAAATACCTAAAAAGCAATTTCAGGAATTTTCGAAATTCGCCACCTAAGGACGTGAAAAGGGGTGAAAAGTGGTGAAAAGCGTTTTCAATTAATCGTCGATATATCTTGAACCCAGCGGCTAATGTTGTGTTTTTTACGTCCACGAGATACCAATAAAGTATTGTAAAACGTGATTCAAGGGTTTTTCGACATTTACTCTCTTAAGTGGTGAAAAGACCTTAAAACGTGTTTTAGATAAATCCTCGATATCTATCGAACCCGTCGATATATACAATTAATTTTTGCTTCAGGATGATGATTACAGAAATTATCGCAAAACGGTTTTCAGGTTTTTCGAAATTCGATTTCTCAATACTGTGCAGGGGTGATATGTGTTTTTTTTAGTGAATGATCGATTTTGATTCGACTGAACGGGCTAGCGATGTGATTTACACTTCAGTTGGATACTTATACAAATGTCTAAGATGTAAATTTAAAATATTTCGAAATTCGACACCCAAAAGAGTGAAAAAGCACAAAATTTGTTTTCCATCAACCCACGATATCTATCTAACCAGTAGCGATATTGAGGTGTTGTTCGCGTCAGAGTGATGCTTACGTAAATATTTAAGAAAATATGTATGTAATTTTTTTTCTTTATAAGAAACGTGATTATTAAGAATAAAACTTAGTTGGTCAATAATCAAGGCAGACGATCCGAAAAGCAGGAACGAGCAGCGAGAAACAACCTATACAGGAGTTTCACTCTACAGTAACCTATCGAGACGTGGTGTTGTACAACCTCTATGAGCCCAGGACAAAGATATATTTTTTTTAATAAATTTCATTTTCAAGAATTATTTCGACGTTACGTGACATAGTTGTTTGTTACACAGGTCTAAATTCCGGGAGGTTCTGGGCTCGAATTCCGTTGAAAGCTGCGTGCAAACGTTCAATTCTGACACACAAAAACTACAAGGCAGATCGAATTAGTGCAATTTACATGAAGTCTTTCAAAGGGGTAAAATTGTAGCTCGCTTTCCACTTAGGTTCCTCTACAATGTCAGATGACATATCGTCGGTATACTGCCAATAGTGATAAAGTCATAAATGCTATTTCGTTTAAAAACAGTATTAAATTGTAGATATTAATAAAAATTTTGTATGTTACTATACTGTGACACAACAGTACGAAACGACGAATAGACTTTAAACTTGGGCAATTGTTCATAAACAACATATACATATTCCTAGCATTTTTATAATTTTATCTCATTTTGACTTTGTCTTTTTTGGCAGTAAACCGACGATATATCATCTCACTAATCTCAGGTTTGGGGCACCAAATACGTTTCCGCGAAACCTTTACCCACTGAAACTTTGTAATGTCATTAAAGTTAAAGTGAATATTTTGACAATATATAATTGAGGGCACCGTCACCAATGGTTGAGCACAAGGTAAACAGATGTTTCTCATTCAATTAACCTCTTACCTTAGGTGTCTGTAATTACCCCACAATGTCAAATAGGCAGGGCTATAAATAAGACCCAGGCGAAGTCGCTGTTAGTGGCAGGGACAAACTTAAGATTGCTTTTCGCGTGGACAGCTATAGCTACTTATCCTGCTGCAGAATTAGTTCAACTAGCAGCTTGGACATTCTAACACTTGATGACTGAAGTACCT
>PNEQ01055202.1:15571-79949 GCA_003012365.1 Medauroidea extradentata
CAAAGAGGTTTTTCAATTAAAGTAAATATTATCAGTTACGAATAATACTCGCGAGCAAAGCCGCGGGGGACTGCTAGTATATATATATATATATATATATATATATATATATATATATATATATATATATATATATATATATATATATATATATATATATATATATATATATATATATATATATATATATATATATATATATATATATATATAAATGAACACTGACTGACATATCAAACTGCAACCCAAACCACTGGACCTAGAATCATGAAATTTTTTGTGGGGGTCCCCTTCAGGTCATAGACGAGCACTAAGAAGATATTTTTCGAAATTCAACCTCTAAGAGGATGGAAAGGGGTGAAATGTGTTTCTGAAGAAGCGTCGATAGAGCTCGAACCCGGCTGCCGATCATCGTAATTTTTACTTTAATAGGACACTCATAAAAATGCATATTATACAATTGAAGGATTTTTCGAAATTCAACATTTAAGGGAGTGAAGAGACCTTTTATGTGTTTCCGATTAACTCCCAATATCTATCGAACCCTTTGGGATAGAGAGTTGGTATTCACTTCAAAATGTTGCTTAAGTGAATACTCAAAAAACTGTTTTAGGATTTTTTTTTAAATTTCTTCGACCAAGCTGTAAAAACGGGCAAAATGTGTTTTTCATGAATCGTCTATATCACTGGAACACAATTGGCTATCGCCGTGATTTTTACTTCTATTGTTTACGTATACAAATGTCTATGACAGGGCTCCAATATGTTACGAAATTTTTTAATTAAGGGGGTGAAAATACGTTAAATGTGTTTTAGATTATGTCTCCATATCTATTGAACCAATCGAGATATAGAAATGCTCATTACTTTCGATTGATGCATTTGTAAATATCCCAAATATCATTAAAATATATTTTCCAAATTCGGACCCAAAGAGGTTAAGAAGAGGGTAATATGTGTTTTCGATTCACAATCAATATATATTGATTCCATTGATTTTTATATAGCGACGTGAGTTTCATTTAAGATTAATGCTTACTCAAATACCTGATAAGTAATTTCAGGAATTTTTGGATTTCCCCACCTAAGGAGGTGAAAAAGGGACGAAAAGCGGTGAAATGAGTTTTCAATTAATCGTCGATTAATCTTGAGCCTATCGGGTTATTGTAGGGTTTTTCACGTCCACGAGACACCAGTAAAGTATTATAATACGTGATTAAAGTGTTTTTCAAAATTCGCTCCCTTAGGAGGTGAAAAGACCTTGAATTGTGTTTCAGACAAATCCTCGATATCTGTAGAACCCGGCGAGATATACAGTTAATTTTTGCTTCAGTATGATGATTACAGAAATTATCGCAGAAGGGTTTTAAGATTTTTCGAAATTCGAACTCTCACTACTGTACAGGGATGTTATGTGTTTATTAATGAATGATCGATTTTAATTTAACTGAACGGGCTACCGTCGTGATTTTCACTTCAATTCGATACTCATACAATTATATAAGATGTGAAATTAAAATATTTCGAAATTCGACACCCAAAAGAGTAAAAAAAGCACAGAATTGGTTTTCCATCAACCCTTTATATCTATCTAACCAGTAGAGATTTTGAGGTGTTGTTTAAAAGGGGTAAAATGAATTACGCAGTTTCCTTTCTACTTACGTTCCTCGACAACATCAGCTGACGTGTATCATCTCACTAATCTCAAAGGTAGGGCACCAAATAGTTTCCGTGAAACCTTCTAATGGCATTAAACTTCAAGTGAATAATGTAAAAATGTGTAATCGAGGGCACCGTCACCAATGGCTGTGTACAGGATAAACCAGACATTTTTCATTTGATTAACCTCGTACATTTAAGAGTCTATAACTACCTCACCACGTCAACTTTGCAGTGATATAAATAAGGCCCAGGTGAACTCACTGTTAGTGGCAGGGACAAACTTAAGACTGTTTTAGCGTGGACAGATATAGCTGCTTATTCTGCTGCATAGTAAGCTCAACTAGCAGTTTTGTCATTCTAACACTTGATGACTGAAGTATCAATCTGGTGTACAAAGAGGTTTTTCACTTAAAGTAAATATTACCAGTTATGAATAATATTAGTGAGCAAAGCTGCGAGGGACTGCTATGTATACGCAGGGGCGTAGCCAGGGGGGGTGTTTCGGGTGTCCAAACACGCCCCGAAATAAAAAAAAAACTTATGCATCGTTAAAAATATTATATAGTCGGGCGAAAATAGATTGTAATTTTAATCCACTATTTTGATTCCAAACCTGGTTAAATAGCACCAATTTGCACCCTAAAATCAACATTTTCCCAGGGGAGGACCCCCCGCCATGGTACAGGATGTAAGTGAACACTCCCCGAAAAAGAAATCCTGGCTACGCGCTTGGTATATGTATGTATATATATATATATATATATATATATATATATATATATATATATATATATATATACTTATATATGTGAAGTTTTATGTTTAGAAGTATTAAAAATAGTTTTTGGGTGTTTACGTAAATTGCGTCCTTGAGCGATAAATAAGACTATATATTCACTTTCAGATATCGACGTAAGTTTTGCTTACGAGTGATCCTTGCTTGATTTTTTTTTTTTTTCAAATTCGTCACCTAACAGGGTAGACTAGTGGTTTTATTGGTTTTCAATGAACCGCAGATATGCCTCGAGCCCATGGTGCTATTTTAAAGGTTTTTGCTCACTGATACACCCATTAAATATTTCAAAATGTGATTTCATGTTTTTGAAGAGGTGAAAAGACGCGAAATGTTTTTTTTTTTTTTTTTTTTTAATGAATCATTCATTTATCTATCGAACAAGCGGAGATTATACTTTTCTCTTTCTAAAGAACGAAATTTAAGTAAACACCAGAAGGCAATGTTTTTCTTAAGAAAAATTTTAATTACAACTCCTCTAAGTACTAAAATTGTCTCTAATGAATCGATGATATCGCTTTAACCTAACTGCATATTATCGTGATTAGCACTTCAACTGCCATAAATTAAATTCCTGGATTTTTTGAAATCTTACCTATGAATAGAGCCGCGTATTTAGGGCGAAAAGTTTTTTTTTGCATCAAGTGGTATCAGTGCCTTACGTGCACATCTGCAGCGATGCTTCGTGGTCTGTGATTGGACGGTTCAACTGTCGCTTGTCTTGGGTTTCTGATGACATATCACATATGTATGTTGGCACAATTGTTTTATTCTAATGGGCGCAGTCAAATGGGAGACCGTGTCTGAACAGAGACACGTTGGCAATAACCATGGAGCACAGCTGCTGATGCGCACGTAAGGCAATGAGAAAATATTTTCGCCACAAAACCGTGTCTCTACCTATAACGGACGAAGAGATGTAAATTTTCTTTTGTTTTACCCATCGATGTTTATCTAACCTTTTGGTAGATATAGGCGTTGTTTGTTTCGGAAAGATGCTTACGTGAACACCCCAGACGTTTCGCAAGATTTCTCTACTTTATAATCTAACTAATTACCACGGGATCTCATAGTCTGTAAGCCACTGGGCAGACGATCCAAAAAGCAAATATGACCACCTGTAAGTACGGAGTTAACAAGGTACAATATTTATCTTCACCGAACTGTATAGTTTTACTGTTTTTCTTATTAAATAATTCTGGCGACCTTGTCATAATACACTTCCTGGTGTTATAATGTTCTACAAGTATTACACGCGTGCAAAGCCACGGATTGACAGCTAGTAATATGTAAAATTGGCATAAAAGTGCAGAAACTCACTGATTGGTTTTTTAAAGTATCCTATCTTTAGGAGTTGTCGTAATTTTCCTGGCATAATTGAAATTATCGAAAATGTGAATGTTCAGTTTAGATTAAGTTATATAGTATTGATGTTTGGTAGTGAGATCTGCCTACACAAAAGTACTAGTACAGTAATATGTTTGGAAGACGTCAGGGCAGAAAGTATAAATAAAACATTGCGTCTTTTCGGTGGCCGTACCGCAAATACGCGGCTTTCAACAAAACGACAAGTTTATAACACATTAGTAGGAACCGCACTCAAAAGATAGGAATACCATCATTTTGCTACAAGATGCAATATAAGTAGCTATTGCCATTTTCTTGTAGGACTACATTGCCTACGGTAACAAAGAACCACGTCATTAAATATTTTTATACACTGGTATGGTCGACGAAAAAAAAAAAAAAAAAACATGATTAACTACTGCGACAAATTGGTAACATGTACATTTACTTATACCATGCGGATTTAAGGTTTGGAACTTGCACTGATTATGTTATGTGTGTACTTAAAATGATTACTAAACTATCAAATATTAAAATTTAGTACTTTGGATAGGGTAACTTAATCACATACTTAATGTGCGATCGGAAGATTACCTATTCTTACGTTCATCAAATGCTAGTAGTTAATTCCTACAAAGTAATTAATTTAAAATGTGGAAATTTAAGGACAATATTTTATGTCATTCCAGGAATAACACATTACCTAATTCAAACATTTAAAACTCTAAACAAATATGTTCTCAATAACACGTAGATAAGGTTTGTCTGAAAATTGGATTACATAAATAATAGTGTATTTTAAAGGCCTACTATCAATATACTTAGTATTTAATTTTATTACAGATCAAAGTATTGCAAAAATAGAGAACTTATTAACTAACCTAAAATTAATCATGAATACACTGTAATAATAAAATGTTGTTTGAAAATTTTAGATTGGAGTATATATGAAAAAATTATTTAACTTATAAATTCTGATGAAATTATAAACTTGTATAGGCGTACCTTCCTGAAAAAATGCGCCGATCACTTCAAAAATTACCGACGATTTTGAGACCGCAGGTTCTGGGATACACCAAATCGATATGAATCGAGCTAAAATAGCTCCAATCACTGCTGCCAATATCACAACAAGAAAGCTACTAGGGTCAGACACGTAGGACGTGGTCGGCCACTTGATGTAAGCGTAGATACTGAAAATACAAACAAATTTAATTAAAGTTATTAGATCATTACTCTAATAGGTTTGTTTTCTTGAAATAATTTTTATTTAACAAAATTTTTTAACATAGCAGCTAGTTCGAATCCCGTAACTTGTGTATTGATCTTTACTACTTAGGGAAACTGATTACCCAAACAACGGTAGCCCTACGTTTCTGAGATCAGCAACCACAAATAGAAATACTATTGGCCTAAAAGTTGCACGATTCTGAACAATCACTCATACAACAATCATTAAATTTGCTGTTGGAGTGGTTGCTATCTATTTACAATCGTATTTTCTTTCGCTGTTTACTGACTTCCCCAAACCAATGGTCCTGTGTCAAATAACCTTTTTTTTTTTTTTTTTTTTTGGACTAGTGAATGTGGTTTGACTGTTGCTTCAGAAAAACCGGTTGCAAGACCCATCGCTTCAACAATGTTATAGGCCTACGTCAGTTCGCGTGCAATTTTCTTTGTACACAGAGATGACATTGTGTACAACGTGCTTACCCTAGTAACAGAGTACCTTACTTGATATAAGACTTAACTCCTGAAGTGGAAGACGTTAGAAGAAGTGGAATGCCTATTTATCGTGTAACACGGACTCGTAGGCTCCTTTGTTCGGTCAGCAAGTGAACGCGCGTCTCAGGCAGGGATTACGATGACTTCACGTTCGAGTATCACTTACCACTTTATCACGTTCACGTATACGTAATACGTAATCAATTCAGGTGCCATATTGCGATCCTTCACGTAAGCTGCAAGTAGTCAATGAAAAACGTTGTTAGAGAGCCTTGAAATTAATAGTCAAAGGTAACATGACACAATAGAAGACATTAACTCCTCCTAAATGAGCTGGTCGGCGGGTTTTCTCGGGGATCTCCCGTTTCCCCCGCCTTTTCATTCCAGCGCTGCTCCATTCTCGCATCATGTCACCCCCGCCAGTGTTAAAGACTTCGATGTTGAACGCTGACCAAAACATCTCACTCACTCCTCCGAAATGTGATTGGCCCAGGCGATCACGTGGTATAGTATAACTTCACGTATCACTTTAACTTAAAAGCTTGACATCGACTAGCTTTTCGTTACGTGAAAGTGAACGCGATCATTATAGGGCCCGTTCAAGTACGTCTGTCAAGGTGTTTTCTGCTTACGTGAAAGTTAAAGTAAAGTGAACGTGAAGGCATCCCTTTACGCGACTTAGGGCCGTATCTATAAACGGCTTTCAAATGATAACCAGCTACTATCCCCATTGAGAAAGCATTGGTGAGCAGTTGGTTGTCATTCGAAAGCCGTTTATAGATACGGCCCTTAGTCACGTGATTGATCGCTGACACTTGAGGATCTGCGCAGGATCTTTTGCCGTTACCCCATTATATTCTACTATTTTGTGTATAATATTTAATCATAGCACTGCTTAAAATATTCATTTTTTAGATCAATTCACAGAAACTACCACACAAAACCTCACCAAATGTGGCATATCAGTCAAAGGGTCATGTTTAAATATGCGATTGCAAGTTTCGGGTATTTACATTCTACATGGTTGTAATACAATGTTTTTTTGTATATCTGATGATTCTTGTACATAATTTGACCGATTTAATCCAAACCAGGTATACAGAAAGTACCAATCTAAAAAAAAAAAAAAAAGGATGTACACATAGGTATTTAATTATTATTACAATGTCGTATTATAACAATTCTTTACGTAAATTATCATATACCAAACAAATCTAATCGAATATGGCTAACATTTAGTTCCGCTGTGAGTCATTAACAGTAATAGGTTTTACGTGGATCTTACATTTATTAAAAAGCCTGTGACCGTATGAATCTTTATAAGTTATTACGTGGTATGTAAATATCCATTACAAACCAAATAAGTAATTTGGACGAATGCCGTCGTAGCAAAATTATATTGTGGTGATCTCTGAGGTGTATTTCTGGGTATTTTTTTTTGCTGCAATGGCGTATATCCAAAATACTTCTTTGGTTTCTAACTTGCCCCAACTGCAAAAAAGGACATGCAAATATCCATCTAAGTGGTTCCAAAGAAACTGTTGTGTTGTCACTATCCATTACAAGGATTAAATGTGGCTACACGAGAACTCACTTAAGTCACTACAGGAATAATTAAAAAAATTTTTTGTAGTTTCTGGAGAACTAATGAACCTATTTTCACTAAAATTAGTTCATTAGTTGTCCCTCAGTAATTCATGTCAAAAAATTAATTTTATTGGTTTAAGCTTAATTTAAAAATGTAAGTCATAATCGAATTTTAATTAAGTATTATGAGGCCTAAGGGCGCGGTAGAGAGAACTAGTCATTTTGAGACTGTTAATATGAGGCACTGTGGATGAATTTTTAAGTTTATAAATTTGCAATGCAGGATGCGTGAAGAATAAACCTTGTTCTAACAGAAAATACCTACACGAACATGGTACAGATATTTATTCCCTTTAAAAATTTTTTTTTTTAATGTAATAAGTAAGTTTTTATGCTGCGTCGGTTCTTCAGCTAACTTCATAATTACAATCGATAAGCAAATATTATTTATACTATCACATTCTGTATGGTTTTCTCTATAACGTAGTATATGATAAATTCAGTTTCGAACTATAAATAATGATAAAAAAATATTTTATTCACTAGTGTAAATTCGTGCAATGATAATATGGTTATTTTCTACACTTGCCTTTAAAGTATCTAAAACACAAATATACTGGCTTGTAAAATAAGTGAAAATAATTATTTATGTGTTTGGAACGCTCCCGAAATGTAAATACTATTCGTGTAGTAAAATAAAAACGATTGTATTCCCTATGTCGCAAGGTTAAATGTAGTGTCACCTTGTGGCCGCGAGAATGCGCGAAGTGTACCGTTGGCAGCCGGGCCGTGGCGGCCGCCAGCGACGGAAGAACATTGCACTGTTGCCACATATTCGCTCCTTATTCCCTCCTCAGGCAGTAGGTAAACATTCGGAGCATCCTGATTCGTTTAATAACACTGGCAATATCTTGGAATGTTAATATTTTTAGTAAAAATACGTAATGACTTTTATGCGTAATTAAATCGCGATGTGAAGTTACTGCAGATGGAATAAACTAATGATCGGCGTAATTCTTAATCAAACACAATGCACTTTCGTGAGAAGCAAGCGCACTTGCTGCTTGACAGGGGAGCGATGGGGGCGACACTGGTACGCGCAACAACTCTGCGTTATTTATTCCTGGAGCACTTAACTAGCGCTCAGTATTACACTATTACAATTTTTGTAGCCTACTTTCAGAAGAAAATGTAGGCTAATGAGACCAACTTCCTGTCTGTTTGTGTGTGCCCCTAAGAACGTTCGAAAAAATGGAACGAATATCATCAAACTTTGTGCACTTCCTAACTGGACTATTGCGTATTTCGGTTATGTAATGTTTATATTTTCAAAATGTCGGCCTTTTAACATGTTTCGATCAAGCTAGATATCTCAGAAAACGTATTTTATAAATTCATCAAACTCTGTACATACAAAGAACCTAGTAAGGTGAAATGACGCTTATGTATTTTGTTCATTCGAAATGGCGGCCATTTTTGTATTTTTACCATGTCATCTCTGAGGAAATTTTAAATCGAATTTCATCAAAGTCGCTGTATATAAACAATACACTAAGCTGCCTTTACGTTTGTATATTTCGATCATACTTTGTTAATGGTTTCAGAATGGCAGAAACGTATTTTATTTTTATATGATATGCCGTATGCAAGGAAATATTTTTCAGAAATTCTTCAAACTTAGTACACACATACTACATACAAAACGGACTTGACATTTTAGTATTTCGTTCACACTATATTCATGTTTGCAGATGGCAGACATGTTTATATTCTGAGCAAAATCTGACGAAATATGTATCAGAATTTCATCAAACTTGGTACACATATTATTGTTCGAAATATATTGATACTGTTATGATTACCAAGAGCCTCGCCTGGATGACAGACTAACGACGACGGCAGTACAACTAGATCGGTAGTTGCACAAGACAGGGTCTCTGCGATTGTTCCCACCTGTACTGAAGTGTGGTAATATAATGCAAAGTATCGGGGGAATCAGGGTCTGTCTCCTTCAAGCCGTCACCACCTCGCCAGGATGGTCCTGGGTCGAGACCCACGACGTGCCGCCGCCCGTCGATAGCCGAGCACATTCACCATCAGCCTCCGGCACATCGTGTTACGTTGAGGTCTAAGGTGCCCAAAGGGTCATCCACCATAGAGTAGAACATTAATGTAATTATCTAAACAGCCGCTCCCCTCCTATCTAAATTATTTAATATAACTTTGTAGTATTCTGTAAACTAAACTATGCACAGTAAAGCCACCGTAATAAGAATACCATATTTCATTAACCGTAACCCTCACCCTTAACTTAACCACTTAACTAGTTTCAGTATATAGTGCCTACCTCTGACTACAGCCACCCTACCACTTTAACATATGTGTACAAAGAGCTAATACTAGATTTACAACAATACGACTTGTAGGCCTATGTATTGTTCATGCTGTGTAGTGGTTATACAGTGGCAGAATTCGAAACAAAAGTTTAGCGCATGGTCTATCTAAACGTGCCGTTAAACAGAAGTTCATCTAACTGTGTGAACGTATAGTACCAAATATAACGACTTAAGTTTTATGTATTTTGTTTTGTTGATACCGTATTTAGTTTTTAAAAATACCGTTATCCATCGAATTTTTTATGACAATATGAGAACCGTTTTCTAGAGTTTGTTCAGACTCTTTACACATTAAGTGCAAAGTAAGGCAACACAATCTTAAAGTTTTTGGATCATGTTACGTTTCATAGTATATATGCAGGAGAGATAGAATGCCGTGTTAAAATTTATAAAATTCACTATCAAAAGATTGCTGTATTGTTATAGGTCCACTATGTTAGGAGATATCACGAGATTAATATAAATTATTATTTAATATCCCAAGATGTATGTAAACCATTTTCCCTTTTACGGTTAAATTTCACCCACTTTGACTAAAGTAAGCTTATAAGTTGTAATAGAATTTCTTGTGTTTTGAGTCTTTTTCAGAGGTGATCCTGTATTTATGGGAAGTGTGCAGTAAATTTCAATGCAAGATTCTCTACTTGAAGTTTATGATTCCGTTTGATATTTTTCAAATTACAGCAATCAGAGAATCCTTTTCTTACCCATTTTGAAAGGCTCCGAAGTCATGTTTCTAAACACCGTGCTTAAATTAAAAAATTGGGAAGCTTAATTTAAAATGTGTTTTCGTGCAGAGGTTATTTCATTGATAGCAGTCGTACTACATACCGTTAGTACAGTACACTGGTTACTAAAGAACTAAGAACAATTCCACCTAGGCCATCTGGGTTCGTTCCCCGGAGGGGTACTCCCGGCTTTACGCGTGTAGATATCGTGTTGATTAACGTCGCTATGCGCAGTTTATTTTAGACTGTGCCATGTTTTCCTTCTCCCCTGCATTCCAACACTGCTTCATATCCACCTCGTATCACCCTCTTCAACAATGAGGACCTCGAGATTGAGAGCGTAACTAAAATGCTAAGACTGAGCGATTCGTTACCAATGATGAATTTAGGGGGGTGGGAGGAGGGAGAAACCGGACTGAAGGGCTGAAGGGCTATCCCCCTCCCCCCCAAAATCGTGTTCAACATTATGTAGCCAAAGTATGTCCAGTGTCGTCTCAAGGAAACTGGAGTATTGTTCTATGATGATCCAAGTTCATTTAATGTGTCTTACTTGTATGTATACATATTACATAAACTTGTTTTTAACTAATTTTGACAATGAAGCTTATTTAAATAGAAACAAATTTAAAAATCAATACGTGCAGCACTCTACATTTATTAATAACGTGGTCTAGAAAAAACGAAAGTTAATGATACACTTATATGTTGTACAAAGAGTTCCGTTAATAATAGGTAGAGTCACGATTATTTCGCGTATTAATCTCGCAGCAGCTTAGACTTCTCAGTCCTATACGCGCACCGGCCACAGTCGAGTATTCACTGGCTTCTAACCGTTCAAGAGGGTACCACGTGTGTTCACAGCAATTTATTTCCTTATTTATTACTGGTTTGCAGTCGTCAAATGTGTATCAAAACTACTGTCGTCCGATCACATAACTTACAGTGAAGTATACACTCCTGACGTTCAAGCTGGTCTAGAATCAATACGCGAAATAATCGTGCCTCTAATAATAGGATATCTCGATAACAATACATTGAAATGAATAGTTGGTGTTATTTAATTGAGCTACACGCAGTCTGACTGTTTGCTAATTATTTGAGACATACATAGTAAATAAAGGATTAAACACCGCCAAGGGATTTAAAATTGTAGAACATTTTAAGAAAATCACGTGTGCTTGATAGGTTGACCAGATAGAAGATGATGCTTGATTTTCGTATGTCAGTTAATGTTTGAAAATCTTAATCCACTTTTCGAAAGAAAGATTGTGGGTAAGTATTAATGACTGATGTACGAATGTCTGAATCGTAGGAAAGTTGAATGAATAGAAGTAGAGGACGATCTCTACTATTACATCAGGAGTTATAACTTGTAAGTGATGAAGCAAATTTCAAACAATAGGTTGTTACCTTCTTTTCCAGTAGACATAGGAGAAGTCAGCCATCGACGTCCTTCGTGACGTCATGGTTATCCCTCCTATCGCTACGTCTGTCTCGTTCCTCTGCAGCGTCTCAATGACTCCGGTCCAGGCGCCAGTTTCTTGAGTAGACGGTAAGAAAAACTTGGTGCTGTAAAATCATAACTTTAATGACCCTGCAAATTTATTTCACATTTTCTAAATTGAAAATTGTTACTGAATTACTTGTCGTCTTTAGTGTGGAGTGATTTTATATATAAAAATGTATTACAACTTAATGTAAACCAGAGTTAATTATTATTTTAAGAACGAATTACACTACATAAGGATTGTGGAAACCAGTAGCTGTTACTGAAGATTAAAGATTAATTTTAAAAAAACTATTATTTAAAATGCGTTGGTATAATAGCTACAGTATAACTTTATTAGGATTGGAATGAGTTGTCCATATCCATGATTAGCGGTGTCTGCTGGCTCAGTTGGCAGCAGGGATGTTGCTATTTTAGAAATAGAAAGTAATTTAATTTCCCCTTTTTAAAGTATTGTAATTGTATTATGTAACGAGGAAGGTGTTTTGACCGATGTACACATTTATATATAAACGTTGTTTCTAAATTCGACCATCAAACGTAGGCAGCTAATACCTTATGAAAAATGAAGCAGAAAACATAAATGACAACTAGTACCTAAACCGAATATTAAGGGAGCAATGAGCTCTTAAAAATTGAAATTAGAACAGTGTTCTCTGGAAAAATCGGAAACCATGTGAGATAAAGCGACAAAACCCTGAACAATGTTTTATTTTATCGATATCTGTAATCCCACAGCAAATACTCGTTAAAGCCTTCCGCCATTACGAAAATCGCAGGTGTGACCACATTTGTATGTCTTAAAAGTTTTGCGCTGTATGGATATGGAGGTATTTGAAGACGAATGATTGGCGAGCATGACATGCGTATAGGTGATTCGGAATAAAGTGAGCACTAAAAAAAGCCCTGATTAATTTCTATTTTCTGCCAGTTTATATTTTTCAGCTACATGTAAACATCAACATTGCCACGTGCTTTTATTTACATAGTCTTGTACAATGTTTACATTTACGTTACACTGCTCCGATAAATTTTAGCTACAATATGTACTCATTAAATGCACGGATGTTGAATACATGCTATACTCAGTAGTAATCTTAGTTATAAATACCTGCGAGTTAACGTCTTATAACATTGGTTTATCTGCGTCTACTCTAACGGCGCTATTAATTACCGTTACGAATCTCGTAAATCCATGCATAGTATATTCGAACTTTTAAATTAAAACCGTCACTAAAAAAACACACGACACACGCAACTCAAGAATTAAAATTCCGTTCAACATTCTGCAATGAACGACGACGTTGAATGTATTTATCAGAAACCCATATTCATTACACAACGGACAAACAAACTGAATGACGCAATGCGGCGAAAACCTACCTCTGATGCCATCTGTCGGTGAAATTTTAAACTATCTTTGCGGGGCGAAGCAATATCGGTGTGTGTAACGATGATCGACTCGGTTGCGTCGCTTTGTACTGCCGCTAATTAAATAAAATTATACAGTCAGTAGGTATGTCAGTAAGAGCTTAAATAAATATTTTAAAGTATATTAAATACAGAGAGGTCGTTTGCAATTGATGTTGTTTCATTAATGCTGTATTCAAATAAGAAAATACACGGGACTAAATACAGTTATTCGCTACCAATCATACAAACAAAAATGTAACTGTTGTTAATGTTGACTTATATGCAGTAACGGCTAGTGATATTTTTCAAAGGTTAAATCTTTAGTGCTCACTTTATTCCGAATGGCCTATAAAAAAAATGTCCTCTTGTTGCAAGTGCGTAGGGCACGCCGTTTTCGTTCAAAACAATAATCAATAACTTATACAATGTGCGGCGATACAGTGCATTCTGGCATTGGTCTGCCCCGTTGAATTGACACAAAATCGACCATAATTTGGGAAACAATTACAACAGCGTTTTTGATCGTGCAATGTTCGATCCAAATGTAGTGGAGAAATGTTATTCTGAGGTACGAATTTCTTTATTTTATTAACACAATAAAACGAGTCAGTCATGGGTTTAGGACAAAAATACTCGTATAAACATCAAGATGTGAAATTTGTGGAAAAGAAAATAATAAATTATATAAAAAAAATTATGACAGAGGTAAGAAACATATAGAAGCAGCAAATAAAAATAAAATAATTGAAACAATACATGATAATTATGAAATCCATGAAATAGAAGAATCATTTGAAGGCAGATTGAAAACTTATTCTATTAATTGTATAGATGAAGAAACAGATCCAAAGAAATTGTAATAAGTAAAAGAAAAGAACAACTTCAGAAAAAATAAGTTAAAAAGTAAACATTTTTTTTCTGTTAAAAATAAAAGAGGTGAATTATTTGATGAAGAATTTCACGATGCATTGTTTAAAACTAAAAATGAGATTATTTTAAAAACAACTGATTTAGAAGAATATTACGGAAACAGTATTTCGAAAATATTAAAAGAAATGTTTTAATTTGAAGTAAAAGGATCCCAATGAGTGTTTTATAATAAAAAATTTAGAGTTAATAATAAATAAATACAATTCATAAAAAATTCTTATGTTAATTTGCCACAAAAAATTAAATATAAACAATCTGTAATTAATGTTCAAAATTAGGATCAAAATTGTTTCTTGTGGTCTATTTTATCAGCATTAAATCCAGTAAAACAGGATACGCGCAGAGTAAACAAATATAAAGCATTTTAACATGAATTAAATATTGCATTATTCGGTTTAGAATTTCCTATAAAATTAGATAAAATTCTAACATTTGAAAAGAGAACTGGAATTTCTATTAATTTTTATGGATATGAAGAAAAGAAAGTTAAAGTTAAAAATGAACAAATAGACGAAATGGACGAAGAAGATGAAGAAGAAATGTTACTTAATTACATGAGTAGTAATGGAGAAGAAATTAATAATGAAGTAGAAACAAATAGTATTGAAAACAAAATCAAATATGGAAAAGGATATGTATATTACTCACAAAATATTACAAAAAATAAAACTGATGGACACATAAATCATTTATACATAAAAAATAAAAATGATGATCACTAAATAAAGTCTTTCTCGGCTTGCAGGACTTGCAGGACTTCAACTTTAAAAAATACAGGAAAGATAATTATTTCTTTGCGATAGATGTTTACAACATTTCTATACTGAAGAAAGATTAAATAAATATGAAGAAGGTTGTAAAAATATCGTAGGTATTCGAGTAGAATTGCCAGATGAAAGAAACAAAGAACTACAATTTAAAAATCATAAACATTCTTTAAAAGTCCCCTGTACAAGGTTTAACCATACTGAAACTGTTAATCAGATTAACTGTTCGTTTATTAAATGAGTAACAGCTGAACTTAAGAAATTGTCAGCCACCGCAACACTATATTTTAATGATCCGGATTTGAGTTTAAACTAACTTTTATCGTGTTGTTAAATCGGCGTTTAGAGCTAACATATTTAAAATCTGCATGCACTGTCATTAAATATTTCTTCTCTCGCTATGTCTAAAATGGATATGATTTTCATTCCATCAGTCATCTTCAAACAGAATGTATGGTCTTAGTAGTAATATTGTTCTAATTGGATGGTTTGTGGGCGTCCGAATAAAACATCTAATGTTAGTACGAGATTATTCCCAAACAGAGATATACAAGAGACTGTATGACGCGAGAAATAATGGGAATTGGAAGTCTTTATGGTACTCGCTGATAACAGTTTGACGTTGTTTTTCTCGCTTTTGAACTTTTCAATAATTCTGAGTATGCTCAGTGGCTGTCCTTGTCCCAAGGAGTGGAGAGATCTAGCAAATACATTACTTAGAAAACGTGCTGCGCAGTTTTAGGACCTGCAAAACAGGATCACAAGAAAAAGCCAGGCGACAAGCTGCAACATCCACAATTTATCGCATTCTAGAAATTCAAGAATGATTTAACTGAGAAACCGTGGTAAGATTTGTACTGGAAACAACAATGTGTACAGATTATGTGAAACCACATCCAGATTGTGTGGCCTTAGATTTATATGCTTGGGGGCCCCTGTTTATTTTCCTTCAGCATTTTCATGGTTCTTATATCAGCTACAGGAAACTCTGGCATTACTTTGAATCAGCTTGTCTAACTCATTTGTCTATAAATAGCCGACATTGCTTGTCGAGCGTTCTCACAGTCTGCATGTCTGCATCATGATATACTGCTTGGAAAAGTACGCTTGTTCTATTCGTATATCACGCAGTCTTAAGCGCTGTTGTTCACGACAGTCACATAACTCATTAAATGATGTCACCCCTTGTTCCATGCGGTGGACACTCGAAAATACGAACATCATTTTCAAAATTCGTGCAAGTTTTCGAAGGTCTGAACCACACTGCACAAGTGCTTTTGGAGGGAGAGTTGTGATGTTAACGACGATAACTGTATATTGTTTCCACATTTAATATCAGAGGATTGCAGCAATTAAAACTATTTTAGTAAATTAAGTAAGTCTATAACTCAAATATGGAATATGGGTTTCTTATTCTTAATCTAACTAACGCTAACTCTACTGCAACTCGATTACCTTTTCTCGCATATCCTAATAGATTGTTTGAAATACTTGCTTCACAATCTCTATTGTTTGTGTGATACATCATTTCTCTTACCGTAGTTCAGTTTGCGCATCTATAGTTCCACTTTGAAGCTTTCTTTATATTGCTCGACGTTCTTCGACGCACACTTCTCTCAATCGTGTAACAACCCCGCTTGTCTTATTAACACGTATTCCTGTCTACCACACATGTGTATGACAGTTTATGACAGTTTCACTAATTTTAATATCAGAAACTCACAGCAATGATATCCTTTAACGTCCTCACGCACATGCAGACGTCAGATCATGCTCTGTTGCACTCTGTAAAATACTTCCACATCCACCACAGAGGATACAAAGGGCGTCAGTATACTTGCAGCCATAATATAATCCAACTAGCTGGTTCCCGCAACTTCGTTTGTGGGAATTTCAATCCGATGCGACAATATTTCTGAAACAAAAATATTTTAAAAGTGCTAAATGGGACAAAATTCTGTTTATGTGGGTTTAGGAAATATTTTGGATAGGAAAATTGATCCACATTTTTTTGGTATCCCGTTCTGCTTCTATAACCCATTTTGACCACCCTCTCTCCAAAAATTAGTATTTTTTTCGGCTGAAAACTTCACGAACATACGCACAACTCACCAAAGATTTTTAGCTTTTCACCTTAAGTTTTTCGGTGTCCTGTTCAGCCCCTCTACGTCATTTTACCTCCCTGATCCCCCTCCAAATTTGTAGAAATTTTCACGGGCGTACGCACAACTTACAAAAGTATATTTGTTAACTAAAATTTTTTGGTATCCTTTTCTGTCCCTCTACCTCTTTTTGCCTCCCCCTCTCCTCCGTTTTTTTTTCTTCAGAAATTTCATCGCAGTCGGGTGACTGGTATATAACAGCACAAAAGACGAACAATCAAACTATATTTCACATCATACTAGCTGTCCCTTTGCGGCTTCGCCCGCGTGTACTATAGAATAGAGTAACTAACTTTTAATTACGTATTATTTGATGGTGTTACTATATGCTCTGTATATCATTAAAACAACAAAGACAAACAGCTTTATCCAGTCCACATCGCTGAGCGTACTTAAATTACAGAACATCTTTGTTTTTAATTCATTTTTATTTCTCTATACAATAGCTACCCGGCTGCGGCTTTGCCCGCGTGAAATTATGTAATGTAAATAGTAACTCTGGATAAAATATGTGATGAAGGTATTTAACAGCTTGGGTACTCAATGAGAGTGAACTATAAATTGTCTTAGCTCAGTGTAAAGAGCGCGCGCTATATGCTCCTATGATGTCATAGTAATTCCCATCGCAAAGTCTTGCACGGGATACGAAACTGTAACCCCACCCCTCCCACACCACAAACTTTATACAATACCTGAGTAAATGCTTAAAGGTAGGTCGTTATAATTATTTCGTATGTACAGGCTACAGTCCAAAGAGGTTTTATTTATGAGTAGGTTGGAAAAAAGAAAAAACTGTTGAACTGTTACTCCATGGTCATTCTCTTTCATCGGGAGACTGTAACATTTTACTGCTTTTCACATCCTTAATTTTCGGATTTCATAAAATCCTGAACTTGATTTGTACATATTTACATAAGCTTCATTCTTATCAAGAATCATCTAGATATCTCAACGGGTAAAAATGGTACAGATGATTATTCGAAAACACATTTTATTTTTAACAGCTTTTAAGGACGAATTTCGAAAAATCCTGAAATTACTTTTTTGATATTTACATAAGTGTTATTTTAAAGCAAAAACCATTTCAATATTTCCACTGGTTTAGGAGATAAGTGAATTAAAAACACGTTTTATTTTTTAAGAGCTTAATTCTAACAATTATTTTCAGATAATTACTTAAGCATCATTTTAAAGAAAAAATCACCTCACTATCTGAAATGGTTTAGGAGAAATCACGGATTATAGAAAAACTCACTTTACAGCTTTTTACCCCCTTAATATTCGAATTTCGAAAAATCGAAAAATTCACAAATATAAATTTGTTTGGGCGATATTTTGAAGTTAAAAAAATTATGATAGCGTTCCCGGTTAATGAGATATCAGGGATTATTTGAAAACACATTTCACCCCTTTTCACCCCCCTTAATTATCGAATTTCGAAAAATCCATTCTTAGTGGGAGCCTACGGGCAAGGGAAAGCTTCCCTCAAAATGTATGGTTCTAGGTACAGCGGTTTGGGCTGTGCGTTGATGAGTGAGTGAGTGATTTGAGTGAGTGTGTTAGTCAGGACACTTCATTTTATATATATAGATTATCTACCAATATTAATTAAACTACCTGTTTACTTGCAACACATTGAACTAAACATTCATTAACAACTCAGAAACTAAGGATTTACGGACCTATGTTCACACGAACTGTTTCTTGTTTAGGTATCGGCAGCTAATACCTTATGAAAAATTAAGCAGATAACATATATAGGACACCTAAACCGAATATTAAGGGAGCAATAAGATCTTGAAAATTCAAATAAGAAACAGATTTTTCTGGAAAATTCGGAAACCATGTGAGATAAAATGAGAAAAGCCTGAACAGTGCTTTATGTTATCGAGACCTGTAATCCCACAGATAATGTTCGTTTAAGTCGTCCGCCATTATGAAAATCTCAGGTGTGACCACCCTTGTATGTCTTATAAGTTTTGCGCTGTATGGATATGGAGGTATTTGAAGACGAATAATTGGCAAGCATGACATTCATAACAAAAAAAAAAAAAAAAAAAAAGTAGGACACGCCGTTTTCGTTCTAAACCATCATCCAGAACTTACGCTTCGCGCGGCTGTACAGTGCATTCTGGCAATGGTCTACCACTTTTAATTGACACATAATCGACCACAATTAGGCAAACAATTACGACAGCGATTTTAATCATGTAATGTTCGATACAAATGTAGTGGGGAATTGTTATCCTGAGGTACGATTTTCTTGATTTTATTAACGCGAGGAAATGAGTATGAGGTTTACTATTTGAGAAAAAAAAATATTGTATAAACATCAAGAGCACCTTTGATTTTGAGAGTAGTTATCAAGAGCACTATAGTTTTCAAGAGTAGTTAAACATTGTTTAAGGTCCTGAAGAATACTGTTTTTGTGTTAAAACCTGGCAGGTAGGCAACTAGTGAAACACCCAAGAAATTATGGTTGCGTATGTCAACAGGACAAGGTTCCAGAGTGTGGTACTAAACAATTGTTTTGATAAATGCCAAACATTTGAAATACGTAGCAACAATACATGTGAAATGTGCATTAATTACACGTTCTGCGTCATTTCCATTTCATGCCAACTTTACACGTCTCTCAAAACCTCCTCGTTATGAGCTGCGCACGGTACTTCTCTAATATCCCAACATACGTAGTGGCACGAATTGTGGTAGGAAAAAACAAGGGCGACTGATTAATTGTCTGTCATAACAGCTCACCACGTAGGGCTCTAGACAAGATACGCCACAGTCAAGTGGAGAGTCTTTGTCCTGAAGTTCCATGTGATATGTTCAGTCATTTTCTCAGTGAACCATACTGCAGTATTGTGAACGGAGTGAAGACACACACGTAGTTCTGTAACGAAATGGATAGTTTAAAAGTGGTCTGAGATGGCTGACATTCACCTAGTATATGGAGCTGCACAGTGTAACAGTAGAGCTGCAGTATGTATATACAGAGACCAGTATCCGAACAGACGTGTAATTCAATATTCAACGTTTACAGACATTGATAGGAGGCTTCTCGAAGACGGGGCACTTACGCTGAGTTCACGAGTTGTGTTTACGATACATCACATCGATTATTGTACATTGGGACATAACCAAATGATGAACTTGGTTTAAATGAAGCAATAATGTCAGTTTCTTTGTGATTGTAGTCATCATGTTTCAAAATCATACTGTCTGCTAAGTTACAGTGAATATGTATTGTTTCAAATGGAGTAATTTTAGGTATTGCATCAACATAATGTAATTAATTTGTTTCTAAAACTTTCGTACACCCCAAAATTTTACCAATTGAATCAGATTTATGAAACAGAAGATAAAATACACATTTTACTTTCATCTTGTTTCTTATTTTGTTCGATTCAACATATATGTTTTTTTTCTCACCAGCAGATATCTTGTTAAATGGAGAAATAGTTTTTTATAAATTTTTCAAGATCTTTCACATTATATTGACCAATTGGAATTTCTATTACATTTTCACTTCCATCAATATACTGTAACTTATTATTTTACTGTGTAATATTATGTGTCAAATATGTCGTATAAAATTGAATTAACCCTACCGAATGTTCTATTTCTATATGATAATGAAGTATTTTATTTAAAATAGATTTTTTACCTGACAATTTAAAAACGTTACTCATTTATTATAAAAATATTATATTATAAATAAAATGAGTACTAAGACTAAAAAGACAGAATGGGATATAAAAATAAGAATTCTTGACCAAATTATTTCAACAATACATCATGGAGAATTATTACCAAATAATATAAGGTGTTTAATTGTTGGGTCAAGAAACTGTGGTAAAACAACACTTATGATTAGAGAAAGTGATTTATCGTGGGTAAAGTTGACTGTTTGCTAGGCTTCACTGTAATGTATTTATTTCTGATGCTTTTCTTTATTTACTGGCGAGTTCCTATTTGACTGGGCCAATGATAACTCTGGTGCACTGCTACTGCACGTCTGAGATTCGTCTGTAAACAACTAGACCATGCTACATAACCGTCCGCCAATAATACATGACGAAGGATGCTACACTGATTTGCAGAATACGCTGGCAGAAATCATTCTCGCGATAAATCAACTTCTCTACTTATGATATATATTTTTATATTTGCTCCAGGATGGTTAGTTTTCGGTACTTTATATGTATGTTCAAGAAGTTTAAATCAACCAAAATATATTGCTTTAAAAGAAGATACTGATGCAGTAATTAAAATAATTATATAACCAATAGCATATTATTTTTCATCAAATGAAGAAATGATTGATGTTGATGGATGTTGTGAAGATTCAGTTGTTGTTTTTGATGGTGTTATTCTAGATAATCAAGATATGATAAGAGATTATTTTACTCGAGGAAGACATAAAAATATTGATTGTTTTTATTTAGCACAAACTTATTTATACGTACCAAAACAACTAATAAATGATAATGCTAATTTTCTTTGTATATTTAGACAAGATGATACAAATCTTAAACATGTCCATAGTGATTTTGTTGGTGGTGATATAGCATTTAAAAAATTTTGAGAAGTTTGTTCAAAATGTTGGGATGAAGAATACGGTTTTATTACTATAGACAAGACTCGTACGTTAAACAAAGGTAAATATAGCAACAAAATTAAATATTTTATAAAAGATTTTTAAGTGAATCTATACTTAATTATCATTTCAATATGAATAGTTGTTCCTTCTGGCACATTACGCTTCTGCGGAATTAAAAAAAAATTTTTTTCATCTTCTAATAAACTAGAAGGTTGATACATATCAATTTCATTAATATTGTGATATAATTTAGTTATACGTTTATATCCGTCAGGCTACATTATTATCTTATCTATTTGTCCACTCATAAAAATTTACTCAGTTTGGTTATTACCTAAATAAGTATTTTTTTTTTCTTTTGCAATTTCCAAACAAAACGAATAATGTTACTTTGGTTACATTGCAAATAGTCTAAATTAATGAGACTGCCATAAGTCTCAAATTTATCAGGTATTTCTTTGGCAAAATTATCTTCAGTTATTTTTAATTCTCAAATTAACTACTGTATCACAATAATTTATAAGTGATTGTTTTAAATTTTGTAATTTATTAGATGTTTCTGCAACAATAGTTGTTTTAGCTTCATCTAATTTTTTATTGAATTTTTTATCCAAATTTTGTAATTTATCATTTGTTCTGTATCAACACCTGTTTTTAAAGCAAAATTATTATATTTTTATTCAAAATCTTTGACAAAATTATCATATTTGGAACCTGTATCAACCCACGATTTCCTTAACATATTTCCAAAAATATCAATTATTTATTAATAAAGAAATTACAGTCTATTGAAGAAACAGCTTATTCCAATCCAAGTGAGTTTATTTAAACTCTTTATAAGATAAAATATTGACCTTCTTTGGTCTTATTTATGCAGATAAAGTTACACTAATTAAACAAAAATAATAAAAATTATATTAACTCTTACGAAAAATGCAAGTTTCTTTGAATTACATTCCATATGTCCATGTCAATGCTTTCAAATCTTGGTGGGTCTATTGAGACAGGAACCAAATCAATCGTTACCTGAAACAAAATCAATTTCATAAAATATTTGTAAAATTTTGTGAAATGTAAGCTACTAGATGAGTATAAAATGTAATAAATTAATGTTAAATCCTGTTATTATCATGAATACAATTTCAGCTTTATTAAATAAACAGTGGATGAAAATTGTTGTTGTAATGTTAATACGCAGTGTTACACCGATTGAGAAATACATACAAAATTGATATAAGCTCATACAAATAAGAATATCTTTTACACGGGGATTTTCCTTCCTTACGAAATGGTACGACTTCGTTTGGAAGTGCAGTCAATGTTCTCCCTGCCTTGTAGTACAGTGCGTAGAGAACATAACCAATCATACTTAAAAACTACTATTTAAACTATTATACCTAGCACAGATTATTTCTGAAATTTTTATTGATTTTAAAATGTTTCACTTATGAGTTATTGTTGGAAGCTCTTGGTTTGGTATGTAAATATTCGGGAATACAAAGTGTTAATATAACGTAAAAATATCACAAATAGGCGAAATTTATGTGTACAGTAGCGCTGGTTAACGTTTTACATTGTGCATTTGTATATGATGACATTAAAATATTCATGCTACACTCTTTGAGATTTTTCCTTGTACAGTATATGAGCACAGATCTGGAAATACTTTATTTTCTTCCGAAATTTTAATGGATTATATTGCACGCAGTAGTTTGTTCAGAAGGAATGCAGTTACAGAGAATGTAATAAATGCCGCTTGGCTAGGTATTTGCGCGCTGTTCAGTGTTGCAAAAAAAATATTTTCTGTAAGCCACGATACGCACCGTAACGGCGCCGAAGAATCGTAGTTCTCCTGAGATGAAGTTTAAAATTTTACGTGTATATATATATATATATTACATGTATTGTGTTAGCGTATAAATAGATAAAAATGTTTTTTTTATAATAGGTTTTCGTTATAAAATTTTGTATAAAAAATCATTAGAGTTGCCTATAACACGTACTAAGCGTTTATTTTACCTGGTTATAAAACTGTAAGGTAACCGCTTTATTTAGCAGCAATGAAAGACATATTTTCGTGTTGGAGTCCTAGAAGTGCGGAGCAATAAGGGTGATACAGCACGCGCATCGCGCCTCATCCTAGCCTCTAGGCGCAAGAATGGCACGCAGTCTCCTCGCCGAACACTCGCCTCTATGAGGCATTTAATGGTGACCATATCAAACTATTAAAGTTAGTGGTATGTTATACATTTCCGTCCCTTTTTTAAACTGTGCATTAAATTTGCACTCTAAAAAGGACCACAAAAGAACGTATTTTCGTAATTTTCAGCCGCGATTTAATAATTTTTGAATATAAGTGTATGTCCTTGAATGGGTAGTCACGCGTGTTACGATCCTTAGATGCTAAATCTAAATATACACCAATCACGATCGTTTAGGAAATTTCGAATAAACATTACTGATCTAATCTCCGGACATGATCAGACAAGTCCTCAACCAGAAGACAGACTGTCAGTTGAAGGACGTGCTCGTTAAGGCCTCGCTCTTTAGTTTTGCAATGGTTTCGAAAAAAAAAATATTTTTTTAAACGCAAATTAATACATATATCACAAACTCATTCTGGAAGTTTTAACGCTTATACAGGATGTTACAAAAAGGTACGGCCAAACTTTCAGGAAACATTCCACACACACAAAGAAAGAAAATATGTGATATGTACATATGTCCAGAAACGCTTAGTTACCATGATAGAGCTCAATTCCTTACATTTCGTTAAACGTCGACACAAGCAATGCAGTCCAGATTATCTTCTGTCAAGTGGCCCACCTGGCGGTGAACCTAGGAAGTGAAGTACATTGTAAAGAAACATTCCATTGCGTATTTGGGATATTTTCTGTACGAAGTGTTATTTACGATTACATTTAACGAGATGTAAGGAATTGAGCTCTACCATGGTAACTAAGCGTTTCCGGACATATGTCCGTATCACATATTTTTTCCTTTGGGTGTGTGGAATGTTTCCTGAAAGTATGGCTGTACCTTATTGTAACATCCTGTATATCATCGTGTGTATCTGAATTTTTATGTTACAATACACCAAACGGATTTTTATATTTTTGCCCCTGAAGTAGCACATATTTTGTTGTCAAAATAAGCCAAAATGAAGCAAAAAAAAAAAAAAAAAAAAAAAAAAAAAAAAAAATATATATATATATATATATATATATATATATATATATATATATATATATATGCTGGCAAACGGTACATTGTCTGGCAAAATTGCGTATCGTATGACTGTACACAGTCTCAAATTTTTTTCAAAGCATTGGGTTAAAATACTCGAGTTACTTACAATTGTTTGAAATAAATTAAAGATCCTGGCCTTCAAGACCACGAAGTTGTTGCTGAGAGAGCAAAAGTCGGTCTTATTGCCGTGCGTACCGAGGTGTGTCAATTACACTTCGGCTGTGAAATTAACAATGGTGGTAAATTGAACTAAAGTGTTAAATTACTCTCGGGGTGTCTTCCTATACTGTACTTGACATATCATATTACACTCGAGCTGTCGAATTGCGCTAAATCATCATTGTTTTATGTTTCTCTCGGGGTGACAAATAGTAATTGGTGCGTCAAATTTAAGTAAAAATAATTCAATCTATATTTTCAAATTTTTCAGACATCTTTCGTACCAGAAGAATTAAACAGCTTAAACAGTTGTCATGCTTTGAAACACGATTTAGGAGCTTTTCAATGCGGCCAAAAGAAGGCGTTTTCAAACTGCTGTCATGTTAAAAATAACCGACTGGAATCGTAAAACAAAAGTAGAGAAGTATGTGCTCGACTTTACTACGCACTTCCCGTTAATAAAACAGTAGGATCACTGCTATAGGAATAAGCCAACGTCTGGAACACTGCACGGCGTTCTCGCGCGCTTCGCATTAAGGCGACACTGTTGTTGACACACAGTCTAGTCTCGGCCTTATCGCCGGTCTGTTCCCAGACCTCAGACGTGGCATATAGCACCTGATGTATAGGGTTCTTAACTATTGAATTTAACATTGCATTTGGACATTTTCTCATTTTGTATAATGTCCGAGTCTTTAGGTCCGCATTTTGTCGAAGAGAATCAACATTTGATGTTTACACATGTAGATAGTTCTAATATTGCGGGTAGTTATTTTTCTTTCACGTTTTACGCGTAACTTAAAAATACATCTTGGGTACTCGAAAGGGTGGTGAAATTATTTGCTACACTTCCATCACCTGGCCTATATGAGAATAGAGTAACATGAAACAGTAGAGGGAATGATAACATACATTGTAAGTGCAAGCCTTGAGGGTAATGCCTTGCATATCTGAACGGCGTGCCCAGAAACTGCTGTAGAACTCTCTCGTAGACAGATTCAGGTGACGGACAATCAATGACCCAAACGGATGCACATGGTAAGCCTCCCTCATATCCACTGTGTCTGCATATAGATTCAGGAACAACAGTCGGCTGTCCACAGGTAGGTACATCCCGTGTAAGAAGTCCTCTGGGTCAGGTGACACCACCAGCAGCTGAATCCACTTCTTCCAGCCATTTTCCAGGACCTATAAGACCAGAAAACAATATAGTGCACAAGTGGTAGTCAAGTAATATGATAATCGGACAATTGTCTATAGGAACGGGATGGTGAATGTTCGTAAAGTATTTCAACCATTATATACTTGATGTTTATTTTTTCTAGTCTACCGTAACCACAAATGGGTTGAAAGACCTTGAAGTGTGGCCTTAGCAATCTTAGGATTGCACGACAAACATATAAATGCAGCAATATGCAGAGAGATGACACGAGTATCCAAGCTTTTATTTAACATGCTAATATTTTAAGTGTGTTTGTCAAATTTTAAACAAAGTTTTCATCTCATCATGTTCTTGTTTTAAATAAACTAACTTTTGTTGAGTAATCAAACCCTACCCTGAGGAACCTTATAGTAATTATACGTAACAACAGTAAGAAAATAAGTTCAATAGTTATACTGTTCATTTCAGAGAGAAAGAAATTTCAATGTTAACGGTCGAAATACAGACTGATCCATCCATTGAAAAGAAAGCGACGTGAAAAAAAAAACACACTTGACAAAAAAAGTACAGTTGCAGGTACCATACTTCTGTTAAAATATGGACAACAGAACAGTTTGGTTGTCCCTATTTTAACAGAAGTATGGTACCTACAACAATACTTTTTTTTTTAGTGCAATAAAAATCTTCTAAATAACGTATAACTGGCTTTGCTGTTATGACACAGCTAATATTTAGTAGCACACTAATGAGCATTCTAAATCTTTCACACGGTTGTTTTGCTTTCTTATAGACGTGTGATATCTGAAGTAAACACCAAGGTAATTAGTAATGTGGATCAATGATTCGTTATTTGTTTCGACCGTCGAAAGTAGCCAACACGTATATAGTTTGTAGTAGGCCTCTTTGGCATTCATATTGATTTAATGCAAGGTGCAAGGTAAATAGGTACATCAAAGCGTGTTAAAATAGACGTAGTAATCTAGTTGAAATTGCATTGTATTCAGAACAATATGTTTAATCTTACCCAATTTCAACAATCTGATTTATGTCATTTATGTATTTAATTTAGTTTTGCATACTGGCAAGAGATGCAGTGTTTAAGATTTGAATTGTTTCATGGTCAGTTGAATCGTCCCACATAGAAAGGGTATGAGTCACAAGATTGACGAAATCAAGTTAGTAGCAGTAAAAAATATTTTGTTGCTAGATGCATGTTTCTATGTTGAAAGGACAACAACCACACACGAATCATACATTTACGAGGTTACTGCAATACGGGTTCTCTACTGAAAGGACATGAGTCCAGAACTTTTGCCATTTCTCTAATGAATGTGACTGAACCCTCTATGTTTACAGATAATGTTGGTACTCCTAATTTGATGGTCAGTTCGTTGTCATCCACACACGTTATTTTGCAGTACAGGTATTGTGTGTTAACAACAGCACTATGGAAGAAGATCGTGTGCGGAATATAAGAAATTGGAAATCCAGCAAACGAAAGCAGGCGATAGTAAAAGGATTTTAACAGACAAATTATGAAGACAAGAATGTTCCTGCTGTTCAAGTTGGACCTTCCGGCAGGTATGATATGTATGCATTATCTAGGGAACGATTTCTGTAACAATAGGTAGTGCTTAATAAAAAGGTTTGTTAAATACGTAAGAAACAAAATTTGTATCAACGTACATGCATATTATAATAAGCAATACAAAAGTAATAATATAGCTAGTTAAAAAAACTAAGCTTTCTTATTTATTTTATTTGTTTCAGGTGCGAACGAAGAAACTGCTTTGTAAAAGTTGGTGACAAACAAGATAAGATATTTGCTCGATTTCACATCCTGGAAAGAAAAGACCAGCAATGTATTTACCTGCAGGGTTTAACAAATGTCCACGACGTACAGGGACGCCACCCACGTAATGGTGAATATTCTCGTAAAAATACCAAATCCTTCAAGTACCACATATTTGTAGAACCCAGAAAAACAGAGGTATGCTTCACTGTTTATTTCTCTTTGCATACTTTCAAAATGAAGCGTGTTAGAAGGATAAGGAATTTTACTGTTAATTGGAAATGTCCTACTGATTTGCGTGGTAAAATATTCAACGGAAATACTCTTCCACAAATATATTGAGAGTTTCGATGTTAAAAGATGTCCATGTCAGTGATACTGAAGTCCAGTACTTAGATGCAAGACTCAATGAAAAACGCATGCAGGAATTATTCAAAGAAATCCATTACCACATTAAACTTAGTTATCAGTATTACGCAACAATTCTCAATGAGAATTTCAACATAGCATTCGGACGACCACAGGTGGACTGCTGTGGAGCGGGTGAGGAGCTGAATGTTAAGCTACGCAACCCTCACTTAAATATATGTTAAAACCAAACAATGTACGGCTGCAGAGATGCTATTTCACAAAAGAAGAGCAAAGAAATTCTAAGTAAAAATGAAATCTGAACTTTAATCAGGAATTTGCAAAAGGGACCAAGTCCAAGTGAGTAGATTGCTGGGAAACAACAAAATACTTATCATAGTGGGTCTTGGAGTGAGACAGGTAATCAATAATGGATAACTTGAAAGTATAGTGTGTGTGGAATAATATGAAACATAACTGACATAGACATTTATATTTATATTTTATTTTTTAGAAATTAATAATGTTATTGTAATTGATACCTTTTAAAAATAAGTAGCGTTTTTTTTAACAATGGCACATAAATCATAATGCCTTGAGTGTATATTAGTGCAATGTTGTTATATTCTAGTGTAAAACTAATAATATGATAAATAGAAACATATTTTGCAAATACAACACCACCGAGTACCTTTTACCCATGAAGCAATGTTATGTATTACACTATTAGAGAAAGCATAATGTCTTTGGTTTAGATTATTGGAACCTTAGTATATGCTAGTCAAAAAAACTACTAAGCCACATTGAAAATTGTTATTAAACTACAATTATGTAAGTCATAAACAAAATGATGCGCTGTTGGCACATTCATGGACTAGTCCGTTTAACGTACTTCTCGTATAGAACTTGGTTTCTTTTGCTGCTGTCAGCCAAGAGAATGCTTTGAAGAGTCGAAATCTCGTATAACCTGAATTTGCTCAAAAAGTGTACTTGGTCCCTTTTGAAAATTCCCAATTCAATTGAAAACCCTAGTGATCACGTTCTGGCTATTTTTGTAGACTTCAAGAAAAACATACCACTTCTGACAATCCCTGTACTGGAAACATTCTACATGCGTCAATCAACAGCTAATGTGTTTTGTGTTCACAACATTCTGTTCACAACATTTACACGAACAAAGCTATTCTATACTTATATCATGAGGGAGTGGGGAGAAAAGGTCCAAATGAGGTGGGCTCTTTTATTTTGGATTACTTGAATGAAGTCCATCCTGGTATTACATAAATTCATTTGTACTCCTACAATTGTGGATGCCAAAATAAGAACTATTACGTATGTCGACTACTATTGGCTCTCACAGGCACAAAAATCACTAGATATAAACACTATTTCCCTGTCCGAGGACATTCCTCTTTGCTTTGCTATAGGGATTTCAGTATATTAAAGAGATACCTCGAAAATAACGACAGGAATTATTAATTGCATTAGATAACTCAGTTAGCTATTACATACACTAATATTGCCGGCAAGTTCGTAGTAAAAGAGGTTGAAACCTCATATATATTATACATAAAGAATTGGTGGCAGTTATACTACATAAGACAGTTCTATTCTGAAGAGTCAGCAATGAAAACTGTTCCCAAGAAAGAAAAGGTTATGTATTATATAAGTACGATGATGCATTTGTCATTCAATTCCAAGTTTCCTGGAACCATTGTAGCATCACAGTTTATTTCCGGATTGGTCAGATACACAATTAGTGTGATTCTGCCATGGTGCCAGATCCAAAATTGCCAGCTGTGTCATCTTACATATCTGAACTTGTTCGTTATGTGACTCAAGAGTTACACAATTATTGCATGGCCCACAGTTAGAAGCCAAGAAACAGAAGTTAATTGATGGGTAGTCAACAGATCTCTACCCAAAGTGTTGCCATGTGTTTGTGTGTTTTAGACTTTGTAATAATGTCTCATAGTCATCATTGCTCTGGTTGAATATACTTCACTTTTGTGCAAGAAATGTGTCCAAGTTGATTTTAATATTGGACAACAGTTTTAAATAGTCCATTCGTAATATTCTACTTTACACAAATTGTGTAGACATATTTCACAATATTCATTCAATTTATACACTTAATAATTATGCAAGTAAACTGTTTATTCAGTTCAGAAATGACAAATTTACTTCAAAATACTAATTTTAGCCGGTTAGAAACAGAAAGGGCTTAAATCCAGAAAGGAATGATCTGTTTTACACGGGTTAGCAATTTTTAAATTTGTATTACACTAGATAAACGTACTAATAATGCCTTTAATAAATGATTTGTATGATAACAAGTGATGCAATAAAATAAAGTAGCAGAAAATCACATAAGATAACTCAATGCAAAGAGATAAGGCATTAGTCAACACTGTCATTAAATTATTTAAGGAATTCAGAAACCTTGTGGAATGTGTAATTCGTGCTGTTATAAAGAAAAAGAGCTACTACAGTAGTGCATATTTTTCTTACATTTTTGTAATGTAAGGGTATTTTGTAAATAAATTTATTTTAGTTTTCAGAAAATGACGATTCTGTGACTAATGCCCTTTCTCTATGGGCCGATTCAGTTATACTATCATGCAGCATGGAAGATAAAGCTGTAGACATGGACTGGAGAACCAGCCCTAGACCTTGAGTTGGTGTGGGAAACAGAACTAAGAGGCTGAAAATATGTCATCACAGAGGCGTGACTTCAACTACCCCTTGCAGTATAATTTAATGTTAACTTTATTATTAGTTATCTGAAAGGGCACAAATTTCGTAAATAAGTTCGAGTATATGTTAATGTGAACCGTGGGGATTTTGAAAAGAAGTACTAAACAGATACTGAGGTAAGGACAGGTTAACCCTTGGTTAGACGCGTGGGGGACAGGTGTCAACCACCAGTCATTTTATACCTAGAACTTCCCCCTACCACACCCTACAGTCTCCCACTCCTCAGTACCTTTCCAGGAAACCCTAACCCTCTTTACAGTGAAGTGCAGCTGTCTGTCGAATATTTGAGTAGAAGATACCGAGCTATAAACATCGCTGGTTGACACCTGTCCCCCACGCGACCATTGGTGTTGCTTGTTGAGATAAGAACTGAATAATTTTTTTCTTTTGTTTTTATAAATTTTTGAGTACTTACTGAATTAGTGCATTGTTTCAATATATTCAGCTTGGTCTTGACATATTGTTTGTATTATGTATTCCAAATAATGTACAAATAAATTATAATTTTTCTAGATGTCAAATCCAAAGAAACGAAAGGTTGAGTCTTCAAGAGATCCAGATGTCTGGCTGCAGTGGCTACGAGAAGTTGACGAGAACTCTGAAGAATCTGATGTCGATGAATCTGATGTTGAGGAAGAGGATATAGAAAATGTAAGTGACCACAATACGGTGTCAGCGCATTCGGCAGATGAAGATGACGACGAGGATCCTGGTGAGTGTTCGTCAACTTTTCTAGTAGGAAAAGATAAAACAACAAAATGGTTGAGTAGTCTACCAAAAAGAAATGTAAGAACACGATCGGAAAACATAATCATTCATCTTCCTGGCCCTAAAGGAATAGCAAAAAATATAACTTCTGAAGAAAAAATATTAGATTTGTTTTTGATAAGAATGTGTATGACATAATTGTCAGTTGCACAAATATATATATATATATATATATATATATATATATATATATATACACACATATATTGACTTCATAAAGCACAATTTCCAAAGAGACCGAGATTGTAGAAAAACTGACATTGTTGAGATTAGAGCATTTTTGGGCTTTTGTACCTTGTAGGGACTTACAGTTGTTCGAGGACTAATGCACACAAGTTATGGGACAATTCGAAAGGGAATGGGTTGGAATCATGCTACCTTAAAATGAGTGAAAAACGCTTTAGGTTTCTCCTAAGGGTTCTGCGTTTTTATGACATACGCGATAGGAGCTGTCGCCGAGAACTTGATAAGCTTGCAGCTATTAGAGAAGTGTTTGAGATTGTGAATCATAATTTTTCGCAGTATTATGTTCCAAGTGAGTACCTTACTGTAGATGAACAGTTGTTAGCATTTCGAGGCAGATGCTCTTTTCGGCAATATATTCCGAATAAACCAGCGAAATATGGCTTGAAAACCTACGGCCTAGTTGATTCAAAGGTTGCCTATACTCACAATCTTGAAACTTATGTAGGTAAACAACCTGACGGGCCATTTCAGCAGAGCAACTCACCAAAAGATGTGGTTTTACGATTAGTGGAACCAGTGAAAAACTCTCATCGAAATATCACTGGTGACAACTGGTTCAGCAGCTTCCCACTTGTCGAAAAATTGAGAAGTCTGGGACTAACATATGTTGGGACGCTCTGAAAAAATAAGTCTGAAATACCTAGAGAATTCTTGCCAAGTAATCAAAGGGAAGTGTACTCATCAATGTTTGCTTTTCAAGAAAACTTGACTTTAGTGTCATATTGTCCTAAAAAAAACAAGTTGTGCTACTCCTGTCTTCACTGCATCATGATAATGCAATTGACGAAGTTACAGGAGAAAAAAAGAAACCAGAAATCGTAACCTTTTATAACATGACTAAGATTGTAGTGGATGTTCTTGACCAACTAATACAAATATATGATGTGTCGAGGAATACACGAAGATGGCCAATGGTGATATTCTTCAATTTGCTGAATGTTGCTGCAGTAAATGCATTTTGCATATACAAAGCAAATGCCAAACGGAAAGTCAAGAGGAACGCTTTTCTAGAAGGTTTAGCATGGGAACTTATAAAACCTCAAATACAGTATAGGTCTTCACTGTCTCAGTTACCCACTGAATTGCGACGCCGTGCATGCATACTTCTGGGTATCAATCAGAGTGCTTCAGAAGCTAGAGTATCCAAAGAAGGTTCCAGAGGACGCTTGTCATGCCTGTGGAAGAAAGAGAGAGAGAACGACACGAAAGTGGTGTGAAAAATGTAGAAAGTGGATGTGCTCAGATCACCTGAAAAATGTGTGTGATAACTGCTTGTAATTTTTTTTTGCCTCAAATGAAGCTGACAATTACAAACAACTTTGACACTGCTTTTCTCAAGATTTCAGGGCAAGAACTCTAAAAAATTCAATATCTTCACTGCCTCGTTTACCATTGAATAATGACAACATGCATATGTTACTTTGAGTATACAACAGAGGTTTTTAGTGTTACAACAGTCACAGACTGTTCCTAAGCTCTTTCTTTTGTGTAAAAACAAAGTGACCGATTACAAGTATGTATCTAGATGATCTAAATATGTACGAAAAGCTATGGACGAATATTTAAAATTATTTGCACCTATTTGTTATTCAATTTGTGTTATATATTTACAGAAGAGTGACAAAAATGTTGGAAATGACTGTCTGATTGTTTGAAATATGTTTTGTAAACATTGTAAATACGTAGTTTTATGTTACTGTATAGTGGAATACTCATCAGTTATTCACGCAAAGAATTTCAAAAAACTTACATTATACCAGTTTATGATATTTACAAAAATTGCGCAACCATTTCTAAAGTTTTTGAAATTATTTTTCATTCTTCATTGTACCTAGCAATTATGCACGTCAAAGAAAAAGAGACAGAAATACACAATGGTGATGTAATAATTGTTGGAAAACTTTTATCTATGAAATTTGAATTTTTGAATTTATTTCTCATTAAATAATTGTATTTTGCTGTCTTATTACTATCCAGCAGTTGTCTATGTGTGTGGCATAGAGAAAGGAATAGCATGTAACAGGAATAAATAAGTGTAAATAGCTTTATAGAATCCTCCAGCATATTTTTGTAATAAAAATTACAGTAGTTAAAAATATTTGTAATTTTTTTGGTTTCAATACGGTTCTCTAGAAGCTATCAAACTCATAGAAGTTCACAGACATTGTTGTCATGCACATGAAAGGCAAACAACGATAATTTCACGAATTTTGTTTAAAATATTTAAATAATAACTGTGCACGGACATTATGATACAAGTTGTATAGATTGTTTGTAAAATACAAAATTTTTCATTAATTTTCGTTTTGTGTTATTAATTTTATCTTATTTAATATTGCATTGGAGGCAAGGAAGCTTATTCCACTAAAAATTATGTATTAAATACAATTAAAATAAAAAATATCATGTGGTTGACAACTGTCCCCCACGCGTCTAATCTCGAAACAAAAGGAAGCGCGCATAACCAAGGGTTAAGTTTTGTCAGCCGTCCACCGAGACTACGATTTGTTGGGAGGAAAGGTGGGAGTTTCTTTTTAGACAGACTCCCACAAAAGCTTTGGTTGGGAGGCTTGGGGGTGACTATCGTCGTGGCTGTCACGAGGTGTGGTCGTGCCCGTACCCGCCTAGGGTATTCGCAGGAGTCCGCGCATTAACTAAGATTTTCTTTCTTGGTGGTCGTCACCAGCGAGTTGCCATACACACGGTTGTAGGCGTGGTTGGCTGCGAATTTCGGGCAAGTTCGTATTTTGAGACTCTTTGTTTCTTGTTACCGAGGGTGAATACTCGTGAGTCATCGTTTCTTGGAGACACACACGGAAAAAAATATTTTGTGGGTATTTACCCTGCAAAGCTAATTTTGTGGTCACCACTAAAATATTGTGGCCACCACGAAGTTGTTTTGTGGTCATTACAAAATAATTTTGCAGGGAAGACTTCCCACACAATTTTCCTTTCAGTGCTGCGGTGCGAGGTTGTTTCAGAAAGGAATCCAAGTTCGAGTTTCATAACAATAAAGCACCTAGAATATCTCGTGGGAATGACGGATTGAATTCGGAGTTTCTAGTGTTTCCAAAAGAAGAAAGGGAATTTCGATGTTATTATTCATTATTAGTAGCACCTGCCATGAAAACTTGAATATTAATCAAATTAATGTAAATATTTTTCTCCAACTAACCTAAGAAGGTTATAAATGTATAGTTACCCAGTCATTGTAGCGATGCTCACCTGTCCTATCACAGACCTCGCCAGGTTGTCAGGCAGTGCCAGCAAGACTGTTATCATGGATGAGCCTCTGAGGAAGATATCTGCCAGGTCAGGTCTTCTGGCGAGGTTCAGAAAGGTCACTCTGACTCCTGCAGCTACCGAGACCCGGTGTACTGTCACTGACTGGCAGGACTCTCCATCCACTATCAAGCAGGCAATTACAGTAACATCGTCAACACGTGCATGAGAAAGTGTAGGTATTCTGGTCAGCGCTTGTATGCATTAAGCTCCGATGTTGGTGAGATGAGATGAGTATGTAGCAACGACGGAAAGTAAAGGATTTTAGGGACGTATTCCGAGAAAACCCACAGGCCAACAGAAACGACTATGCCTTTCTAACATGAGAAAATTGGGAGTAATCCTACTGGGCATTGATCCCAGATCACCCGGCAAAGAAAGCTGGAAGTGACTACAACCATCCTTCCCACTGACTTTTGTCATGGTCCAGGACCTAGATGTGTCGTGAGTGTAAATGAGACGACTGACACTTCTTGGAAGAATTTTTTAAGGCTCGGCACCAGTCGCCATATTGAATTATTTTATTTTTTATTCTTATGAAATTCTGAGAAGAAAAATGTGAAGTTTGCTATTATAATATCAATTCTATTTATTTTAAAATGCAGGCTTGCTGAGTCCGTGCTTTTGTGATTAAATTACCTAAATCTAAAGATTAAAAGATACAAAATATTATCGTTCGAAACATTAAAGAAAAATTGCACTTATTGTTCTTTCGTGAAGTTTTCCTGCTAATCAATTTATTTTACATCATTTACATACTGAATGCTAATAAATGGCAGTAATTTTAACAAATATTTCTATTTATTCTAAAACATAACCAAACATTACAGTGCGTCATGTCTTCAATCATATTTGACAGTAACCGGCCAACTTTATTGGACTGAAATATTAGATGACTACATTTCGTTAAATATTCACCTTCCAAATTTATAGTAAAATATAGTCAGAGAAAAAATTCGACAGCGTGACAGGGCCTTAATAACTCAGTACCCTAAGTAGCAGAGCCTCGTAACTGGGATAAGGAAAACGAAAACTCAATTGAAGATTGCTGAAGTTTTACTCCTACATCTAATAACTTATCAACGATTAATATATGTTAAGGTCAAATAATATCTGTATGAAATAATGCAGCTATACTAATGAATGTAGTTAAACAGTTATATTTAGTGTGTTGAAAAATTTAATGTAACTTAATAATTGAAATAATACTATGATCATGGAAAGTCTGAGAAGCCTGTCTTCCATCTTAAACATTCTTTATTGAACTGCTATTACCGTGTGTAGTTTTTTTGTATGTCAAATTTCAACTCGCCGATACGGATTCCAAATTCGTTTAATTGGGCGATAATGCATTAAATTTATTTTACAAATGCCAAATGGTATGTGTTTTTCTGCAGATTTCGCAAGATATTCACTACTAGGAATTTCAGGAAGGTAACAATCAAAATTATTACTTTAAAAAAAAATTGCAAAGTACCAATGACATAAATATGAAAATTGTGCTACATTGAGTGTTCTGAAGTTGCTGTTACTGTGATGTTTATTGTAGCCATAGATTAGCCTACTTCGGGCGTCTTCGGCGATAAAATGGTCCGAGCTGTTTAACATGGAAGTTATAACCCTCTTATTATATGTTCCCTGAGTAGGGGTAACTTTCACCCTTGCAGGACCTTTGGCCAATATGCTGAAATTGCATTTATATTTATGTAATCATTTTCGTTTTGGTATCTCTCTTAGATGTTGTTCACGGGGTAAAGCAATAGCGTCAATGTATTTTGTTCTGGTAATTACCACATGAAATACGATTTTTGCAAGTTTTGGATGAAAGTTTCCTTTAAGGCTGAGATCTTACGGTGGTGGTAACACAATGAATTTCACCCTATTCTTTAGTACTTTAGTACTGATTGCTCACACAAATATACATCCACACCAAAATAACCTATACTTACAGAAAGGGTCCTCGTCATACACCAGAACTATATCACGAAGATCGAAGGACTGTCGAAGAACTGTTATAATAGAATTGAACACACTATTGTTACTAGACGCGGCAATAGTAAATACTAGTAGTGAGATGAACGTTAGCATTTTCGGTAATGTTGCCATGACAGTCACAGTGGTGTCTCCAATATGTCTTATCCGGATGGCAAACGAAACTGCAAACTGAACTACGTGTCGAAGTCTTGCCTGTAGGCTTACGTATGTTATAGGATACGTTCATTGTCGGCAATCAATACTTGCTAGCGAGCGCTTTCTCCAACATAAATATTTACAAGGCCAAGGCGAACTCGCCGTCGTGATGTGAAGATTGCTGAATTTCCATTGTCTAATGAGTTTGGTGATTATCTTATCTTTTTTTCTAATCCAAGAACGTTATTGATTTTCAGACTAAACCAGCACACTCCTGAAACACATTGTTACAAGTTTGCGACATAAACTTTATATGTGGGCAATTCCCATGAGTTCTTTTGGGATAGAGGTCTTACAATTAGAAATAAAAGAGTTACATTAAGTACTGGATTTAATAGCTCACGAAGCTACGAAATACACAAAACAGTAATCAACTATGACTCTCACAACACAATTAGTTATGCACACATTTACTACTGTGTCACAGACACGTTAATTAACTTTGACAAGTAAAGTACAACAAATGTCTACCATCAATTAATTAAACAGAACAAATCACAATAAAATTCAGTCATATATCCAATCAACAGGCTTTCAAATAGGGACAATGTACAACCTTATCAGTCCGAAGTGGTGATGGCTCACCATGTGCTGCGCAGCACCCCGAGTGCACCGCTGTCTTCACTCTTGAGGTCTTCGGTTCGACTCTCGTCGCGCACCTCCTCTTCGCCTGTCAGCCCGCCGCAGCAGTCTTCTTGATTCGCCCAACACTGCTCCGAAGGTAGCCGCCTGCCGCCTCACAGTAGACTCTGACTTCACCAAGATGTCTTCACCAGTCTCTCTCCACAGGCGTAGCACCTTCCTCTAGCACGACCAATAGCGAACTCTCCCCAATTTGTCGATTCAGCCCTTATATAACAGGCAAAACAGTAGGGGAATTACCGCATTACAGGGGTCTAAAATTAGATATTTCATCATGTTTCGGACGAGATTAGAGTCACGTAGGCCGCTTCGCAGGGCAAAAACGCAGTTGGGACAGGTATCTATGACGTAGTTTCGGCGGGATTCCCACTGCGAGACACTCGGGCTTTGAGTCATGGGCCAGCCCTCAAGGTGTTTCGACACAGGCCCCATCCAGCCCGCCCTCAAACACAGCATGCAACAATATAAATAAAGTAGATAAACATTACAATGACTTTCTAAGTGGACAAGCTTGCGGTTCCCAGCGGTGACGATTATAAATATTAACACCTACTCTTTGAAACTGAAAAATACGCGTTATGCTGGAATCAAAATAGCATTACGAAAGCGACGCAGAGGGCGCGATGTTACTGAAAAATTCTCGTAATTGCAAGCACTTGTTTGACTGCTGTGTGACAAATGCCTTAAAAATGAAAGTAGTTCCTTGCCAACTGCCACTACATATTAACATGTAGCAGGAATGCCATAGATATTTACATCAATTTGGTTTTTTTTTTTTCGTTTCTTTGTAATATGTTTCAAATAACCACTAGCATTACGAAATGGAAAAATAAAGACATAAGTACTGGTTTGCTTAAAAAAGATTGTGACTTAATTTCAATAACAAAAAAAAAATCTCACGTAAAGTAAATAAATACAATTTACTAACAACCCATCAGTTTCACCTGGGCACAAAATTACATTTAGATTTTCAGATTTGTCGCGTCCGCGATGTGAAAAAAATTGAAATACTTTTTCTACAGAATTCCCGTCGCGTCCGCCTTTTTTTTTTTTGTTCAATTAACGTTACAGAAGCATCGGCTCTGATTAACCGATAAGTTATATTATTTGCGTGGCGCATTTCGCGTCGCGTCAGTCGCGCTATTGCGATTCCGGCATTTACAGGTGAAACTTTTTTTTTTAATGGCAACCTGCCTTGGCCATTGGCCGATGTGTATAACTTCGGCTGAGACAAGTTTATTCAAATACTGTTCAACGTGTACAAGTCATGTCTCTTTAGGAACGACATTCAAAGTTCAATACATGCGTAATCACCTCATATCAGGTCATCCACTATTCTCTTAAAATTACTTTTCCTCGGCCAAAAATTGCAGCAGTGAATGAAACTGCCGTGTTTTTAAAATAGAGAACATTATTATTTTTCTCCAATTGGCATTCCGAATCAGCACATTTTCCGACGATTGTATCTGAGAATCACCAATTGTTTTCTGTACTCTTAGTGAAAGAGAGAGAGAGAGAGAGAGATAGATAGAGAGAGTGATATACACATATATATGTTTAATACCTGTATGTATATGTAAGCATATTTATATATAAATATTATATATTTAATATTTATTCAATTTAGTCTTCTGAGAGATACAGGTCACATCACATGATATTACATCGCATTGGACACCAAACTGCGTTGATTAAATTGTGTTTTAATTGTTTTTACTTACTTGCCGCATTCAAGAAACTGCCTCCAACTGGCACATGGCCATCGCCTTCACTTCTTGTAATGCCTTCCAGAGTGTTAAGAACCATACTTCACTCTTCTGTAGTAGATAACTTTTCAGACAGAATTAAATTATCTTTACTGAAGAATACGAGCAAAACTTTATATGTACCGAAACAGCTTGAATCTCCCAAAGGACTATACGGAATACATATACATTGTAACATGTAGGAAATCCCACTCCATGTTAGAATTTTATTTGCATAGCACTTTGTAAGTAATAAAGAATTTTGAATATTTTTTAAATATTTTAACAGCAGAGACTTTGTGCACTGACATAATTTGACTAATAGTCATACTTTTTTTACTTCAATTTAATATGGCGACTAAGCAACCATGTAATTTTCTTAAAAGGAAGTAATTTCACATAAGAAGTGGAAAATCATAGGTTTTAATGAGATAATGTTCATAGCTATTATTTTCAAGTTGAAACCTCGAGAAATCGTTTGTGAATGTGTGTTCTTCAACTGAACATATACATGTTTGTTTGTGGTATGGGGGAAAAAATTATTTGGAATACTTGAAGAAAATGGAGTAGGAAAAGGGAACCTTCTACGATATTTTATCGAACTAATTGGCGTTGTCCGTGTTACAAATTCCTGTAGTTGAAAACCAGAAATCCAGGTTTTGTCTGACTGCAGAATTGAAAAAATATGAAAATACCAAGTAGTTGCTGTGACCATTCTGGCACTTTGAAACTATGCCGTTCTCAGAAAATTTATTGGCGAGGTAGTCCTATCATCACTACTTAGATTGCAGTGGAATTTAGTTTATATTACAATCATGGAACTATGTTTTTATCGAATATAAGTAATTGCTTATTTTGAGCATTGTAGTTCTGCTTACAAGAAACATTAAATATAGTAATTTTGAAATTACTATTTCACCATAAAATGCCCTGTCTCTTTCAAGTATTTATTGACTAGCTGAAGTAATTTCTAAAACGGGCTAAACTGACGAACTTAAATAGAAACGTTAAGCTCACAAGGTGAAGTTCAGCTCTTGTAGTTATGTATTGGCGGTATATCTGCAACTACCTTATTAAATCCACTCCAATATTTCAGTAAGTAGATAAGTTTATTTTACAGTTTAATATCCATACTCTAATCAAATTAAATTACGTCACCACCAGCATTTGACAATATTTTATTTTTATTAATGTTATACTCAGTTACTAAGTGTAGCTTACACTTCTAATGCATGTAATTTTCAAATAAATTACTGCCATGTATACTGTTACATATATATTTTTTTAATGAAAATATAAATTACTTCAAACTACTCAATCAATATTTTATTTCTCTTCTCTTTATACTTATTTCGGCAGTATACGAAAGTAAATCTTGACGAGAACATACGTTGCGAAGTCCCTGGGAATTGTAGTTTGCCTTATCAGGACGCCAGGCTACTCTGGATTTCTGGATATACATGCAGACCTCTGACACTATCTGTAACATCATCCTTCCTATGTGTAGGGATGGACATGGAACCCTTCTGTCCTTCGGATTCTATCCCTCGCTGAAAAAAGTCTGTCTTTCCTCGTTGCTGGAAACGTTCTTATCATAGACTTTTTAAAGTAGCAAAATGTCAGTTGTTTGATCTCCCCCGAGGACTGCTGCTTTCCAACAACCTCCTCGTAGCTTGCCGCTGTCTATTGACATCCCTGATCAGGTCCAAAACTCAGAGCAAGAAAACAAATTTAATAAAATGATTCTATAGACAGTATTCACGTAACTACAAATAACATATGACAAAGACAATAAATATATAAGTTTAAGTCAAATACATCATAAAAGTACTGGCGCGGGGTGTCTTTGGTGGCCATAGACAAAATAAGCATTGCAACTTAACATATGTTTAAATAAATGTCTTTCACATAAACAAGGGAGGGTCTTTCATATGTAATATTGGAAACATTAAATTTTAAAGAGCTAAATTGGTATTTAATGTAACGTAGCAATTTTTATTGTAGTATATCTTGATACACTACCACAGAACTTACTAGCTTTGTAATTTACGGACTATTAACTTGTATACGCATACTACCATTGGCATACCACACAATGCACGTGAGGTTACGTAGTGCTACCTGGCTTACCAACATTCAACATCAGCTCTCCATTCTAAAACGTAATTCACAACGTACTATCTACGTGACTAATATAAAGATGTAGCGTATATGGGTTTGCAATGAATTTAATGATAAATTTCTATATGGTTTAGTTGTAAAAATAAATTGAATATATTCAGACCTCGGAAAAAAAAACAGAAATATTTCTGTAAAACAACAAATCTTATATGATCTTTGAAAGAACTGTGCAATGGGAGTGCATGACTGGATTCAGTTTCTTGGACGTACTCCATTGCAAATTAAATTACTGTCAAAGAAAACTAAACAAATAAAAGAAAACCATAATATAACCAGAGTATGCTTTAGTCAGCAAGATACATATGCAACAAGAAATTCCAAAATGGAATCGGGTCAAATAGAAACAAGGAACAAACAGATAATAAATGAAAATAATAACAAATAAAATAAAAAACCAAGTAACATGCGACACGACGATGAGATGAAACAAAAACACAGCAAATATAAGACACGAACAGAAAAATAACAAAAAGACACAACAAATAGACGAGACAAAACGCAACAGATAACAGACATGTACAGAAAAGACAAACGACACAACGAAGAGACGAAACAAGACACAGTAGTTTTCCAGACAGACAGTGTTACGACGTTTCGGGAACTGGAATCTGTTCCCGTCATCAGGTAGACACACAGGGTTCAGGAACACGAGTATTTGCTGTGTTTGTTGTTTCGTCTCATCGTTGTATCGCATGTTACTTGGTTTTTTATTTTATTTGTTATTATTTTCATTTATTATCTGTTTGTTCCTTGTTTCTATTTAACCCGATTCCATTTTGGAATTTCTTGTTGCATATGTATCTTGCTGACAAAAGCATACTCTGCTTATATTATGGTTTTCTTTTATTTGTTTAGTTTTCTTTGACAGTAATTTAATTTGCAATGGAGTACGTCCAAGAAACTGAATCCAGTAACAAATCTTATGAAGTTGAAAAATGTCAAATTTAAATAATATCGGCATCTACTTGCCATTAACTGCCAGTCAAGTGTTCCTACGTGAATGATTAGCGTTTAGAGTCTTTTAACCTTGGTTGATAGAATAAAACATAAACACGTTAAATAATTGGAATCGGTAGAGCAAACTGAGTGAATTTATTTAAATCAGCTTATACGTAGGTTATATAAGTTCATAAACTAAAGCCAGGAACATTTTGTGACATGTAGGGGTTTAGTTTAGTGTCTATCCTGCAAACCATATGACGCCATATATTTAAGACGCTTTCGCTGATCTCTGGATAGCAAACTAGCCCTTTGACATCTGCTGAAAATCTCACGGTGGTTGTAACTGCAGACAGGCCTCGGGTTGCTAATCTCCTTCTGATGTCTTCCCTACCCGCGCGTGAGAGGCTCAAAAGCGACGGAGCTGTAAGGTCGACCTTGAAGAGCGCATAAAATGCCGCGTCGCCTCAACGAGCCAAGCGCTGAACTAGCGTGCAAGGTTCCCGCCGAACGGTTTTTACTACGGGACATTAAGCGGCGACCATATAATTTTATTGGTGGAAAGTCTGCAACTAAGATCAGTGCAGGTTGCAATCTGAGTTTCACATACATGGCCATCTGCTTCACCCTTTCCTCCCGTGTATCTCTATCAAGGCCTTGTGCTGTTCGAAGACATGTAAAAACGTCCAAATAAATAAATAACACCCTCCCCATCTCCCACTTCAAATGCATTCTTAGCAGACAGTAAAAGTGACCAAAAAAGAAATATATTTCAGTTCCCATGCGACGTTGGTTTTGAATGATCAATTTCATAATCATCAACTACACCAACCACGGTTTTGTCTTAAGATAGATGCTACTAAAATTGAAGAAATCTTTCGTTTTGTCAGCAATAGCTATAATGGTTAAAATATGTAATAATAATAATAATGTATTAATGAAGTGTCCGTTACAATTCATGTAGTGAATTAATATCGGTGAAATATGTGATCTGTTTCTTATTTTAAAGTAATAGAAAATGTCATTAATTACACATTTTGAAGCATAATGCTGTACAAATTGTAATATAGTCTATAATAATAAAAAATATAATATTTTAAAGCTCAAAATTCTGAAGAAGTGTACCTCCCGAACTTCGTAACGTGGCTGCGATCTGGCAACAGCGCGCGCCATAAGCTCTGTACTGCAATCTAAGGTTTGGACACTCTATAGCTAGGTTATATACCCTAGGTCTAAAACAAATAAAATACAATGTAAGTTATACTAAAATTTACATACCTGATAAATCCCATATTTTTCGGAATAAAGGTTGAGCCATTTCGTAACAAGATCAAAACAGTCTGAACTAAGAGTTCCACAATTAAGTATATTTCTTGTTCGTACATGCACAAAACTGAACGAAGTGACGGCATATTCTTCAACTCTTCAAAACAACATAGCAAACACCTGAGAACCTGTGCGTTATCTTCGCTACAGAGCGTCCCAACCTTGGATTGCATTACGGCGCGCGCTGTTGCCAGACCGCAGCCGCGTTACGAAGTTCTGGAGATGTACTACTTCATAATTTTGAGTATACCATATTTTACGTTTAGTATTGGTATAAGATTAATCTTCGAAATATTTATCTAACCACATTTTTATACTACTTTAAAATATGAAACAGTTCACATACGGGGCGACTGAAAAATATCCATTCTGAATGGTTACTTTTCAGATATTTTACATCTTAACCCGCGCAAAAAAAGCCTGAAAGGTAACCATTGCGGATTTTAGCACAAATATCGAAATCTCAAAAAAACCTGAAAAGAGTTACCTTTGCTACTGTTATCGCGCATGCACCACATTCCTTAAAACCTGAAAAATATCCATTATCAGAAAAATGCCGTCCAAATCGTTTCCGAGAATCAGTGACATGAGCTAACTCGTCCGCTGGTCGCTAGAGGGCAGTTGTAAAGACTGATATGGATCGCCTCGAAGTGTTTATTAGGCTTAAGTGATTGCATGCACGTATATTTTATTTCACTAGTTACATATGCCTACTTATTATATAATTTTTATTTATTTTCTTTTTTCTTCTTCGTAGTTGCTGAATAATTTGTGTTCCATACAGTTAGTTTAGACAATGTCTGTAAATATGTGTTGTTTAAGTATTAAATTATTAATCATGATATATGCTTTATCTCGGTGCCATGTTTAAATCGATACTTGTTTAGTTTGGTGTCCACTTTGATGACAGTTAACTACAATTTTAATTATAAGTAAGCAAACTCAAATTAATTAGTGCTGATCCATTGTGCCAACCAACAGAAGATTTTAGTAAATAAAATGGTTCGGCTAATTTATTTTACATGTTACTTTACGTGTACCAATTTGCACTTTTAGTTTACATGATTAAAGTAACCCATTTTAGTTTCCTGAAAGTTTGACACTAACTAGTATTTAGTTCTGTGAGTAATGAAACTACCAAAAACACAGATAGCCTTCGAACGGCCGCCATTTCGACAAGAGACAGTCGATGACGGTGTTCGAATTGAATATTTAATACTAAATAACCAAATTATTAATTGAGACGTGTCCTTAATCTTATACTCGGAATTTTGTTAGGCCTATGTGTTTGTATCGTTTTACAAACGTCCGGATTCGTAATTCCATAGTCACGATTCCTAATTCTTCTGTAAAACAAAGTCACCATATTCACTTCATATCACACTGTCAACTAAATACCTGGATTTTAAATGAAATATTATAGAATATAAAATTCAAATACGAGACACGACATTCCTAAACACGTTTTTAAAAAGTCCTGGAAAATAATTCTGATGTTATAAATGACGCCGTTCTGCGTCTGAAGGCTCTGAACATTAATAAAATTATTTAAACACTCAGTTAATTTTTTATCTTTAAATTACAGAGTACAGAACTGTTAGAGTACAAAAATACAAAAATGTCTAAAGAAGTATTGTTATTACTTTCACTAAGAGTAAAACTATTCTTCCTCATTGACATCCTTTAACCAATCAATAAAAACCACCGACTACAGGACAACTGAACTTTGTTGGAAAGATTCTAAGCTTCACTTGTAACCTTCAAGAACGGAGCTTTCGAAATTTACTTGTTGAGCCGTTGAGAAAGTGTTACGCATATTTTCACGGAATGCTGAATATATTTAAAATTCGACGAACAAATATGATTATTTTGTTTTAGAATACTGGAAACGTTTTTTGCGTTGTGTGAATTTTATGCGAATAATATTTCTTACTCATCAATTACTTGCATGTTGTTTACAATTGATGGATTTATTCAATGTTAATGTCTATGTTTACGCAAAATTATTACATGAAAGGCTTTGTACCTCATGAACTGCTTGTCCTACTCAGAAATTTATTAGATAACGTTTATATGAAATTTAACTACCTTTGTATTTGTATGAAACTACACGAACTCATTTAATACCCCGATCTTGGGAGTTAAATGAATGGATAGGAAACGACCTTTAGAATGTCCATGGACGCACATGCTCTACAGCAAGAAAATTTTGTGTAATCCTTTCATAAAAGAAACACATTTGTACGAATGCTTCTTTGAAATGCATATGCGCACACGATCACGCACACGGTCGAGATGGACGAGAGCAAATGCGTGAAAGGTTGGGTGTATACTTGCAGGTGTGCACGCAGTCTTACAGGTTGAGTTAAAGCAGGACACTGTGCCAAGAAAGAGCCTTTTTTTAACATCACACAAACACACTGCTGTCTCGTTTATCGCATTTTACTGTTAACGAAAAGTCAGTGCTTTGAAACATAATAGCAATTCGTTACGAATTCTGTAGGTTAATATCAAGTATGCCCCGTACGCTTACTGCTGCACAAATTCATCAGAGGTCCTGAAAAACTTTGATAAAACTGAACATGTTCGGTAATGCCAGATGCATTTTCACAAAACGCGACTGAAATTCTAGGTTGTACTTGCTACCCGAGTCTTCAGTTAGGTTTGTGTAGCAGATACGGAATATATCTCCCAAACACTCTGGCGAATGTGAGAACATGCAGTTTCAGATGTTCTACTTAAATCAGCGAGAAAAGTAACTAATACACAAACACACGCCCACATATGCGTCCTCACGTATACTATGGGGAGGCTGTAAACCCGGCCTTAAGATTGAAAAGTCAGTACGTTTTTACCAGCACACGGCATCATAAAGCCTAGGTTCAGGAAACCTGGTTTATGAGGCTTTGTGCGGCATAAACAATACGATACCTAGGTTTCGCTCAATCTTAAAACTTGTTTGCGATATAAGATTTATGTCAAATTTGACTTTTGTGCGCAGTAAAATCGGCTATATCGAGGTTTCAGTTAGTGCTGACCTATAGGAATAACATTTATACAACAAAGCGAGATGTAAGCACATTTTAACTTAATAACTCAAAAATTACTTGTATTATTTGCACATAACAAAGCATGATTGCTACTTGGCTTTCGAGAAAGGTTGCAAAATAATAATTTAATATCATGTGAATCAATTAACGTAAATTTCATCATTAAATAATTGGTTTGTTTCAGTTAGAATAGCAATAAAGGGGATGTTTGTTTTGTAATTACATCTCTACACGAATAGCATTTGAGATACATTTTTCGCCAAGTGACAAGTTCCAACTTCTTATTTCACTCACGGAGATTTTTTTTTTTGTGTGTGAATATTGCGGAAGCGGTGTTTGGATGAATTATTTCTGACTAATAAATGTTCACAGACACACAGAGTGTACTTGTTTAGGCATATTTTAAAGCTCGGCTCATCTTCAATCAAGTCGCTTCATTATTTTATTATATTCGATATAAGTCTTTCTAAAGTTTATTACTCCACACATGAACAAATATATTAACACGTGACTTTAATGACTAAATCTGAAATTCTTTTAGTCCGTTTGTTCTCCATGCAATGTAGTAGTAAAATCGAAAAATTTTCATTTAAAACATTACTGTTTATTGTTGGGGTCGGGGAGGGTAATCAACTTCGGTGGGTGTTCGGACTAAAATGCTCCAATTGATTTCTTTTTTACGATTCAATAGGGATAGTTTACTTATTGCATTTAAATAGTGATATTTAGAAAATGTACCTTACCCAACTGTCAAGTTGCGGCAACTAACTGAATATTGTCCCATTTTGGGCCTAATCAGAACATTTCATAGTGATTTATTGTTGCTTTGTGAACGTTGCAGCTTAAGCAGTATATTGTTTGAGAAAATTTGTACTTACATTTTTCATTTTAGTGGTGTATAGCTGTACATCCAATTTTATTTTATAAAAACACTTACATGTAGACCTGCATGGTTCATCATCATACAGGACATTTGTAATTTAAAAGGCATTAAGTTATGTGTTCAAATATCATTTACGTACATAAAGTCGGCGCCATTATTCAATGCCTCTTCGAAAAGGTTTCATAGTGGTCATGAAAAGTGATTATAATTATACGATCATATTCATTCACAAAATCTACTTTTCAATAGGCTACAATAACGAAATAGTATTTTTCACTGCAATACAGTCATCGTAATTCAAAGTAAGAAAAATTTATATTCATTTATTTTTGTATTATCACCAGTACCTATGCTTCCTAAGCATATAAGAGAGAACCTAAGTATCGACTTTAATGTTTGGACTGTCTTTTACAAATAATCGAGTGTCAGTTTGCAAACATGGCCATTTTCACGGTTTAATTAGTAACAAGCTGGTTATAACAATTTTGAATTAAATGCTTAGGTCTGTTTAGTACTTTTCATACACCTAAATATTTTATAAGTCCAAAACCATTATGTTTAAAGAATTTAATACCAATTAAACACTGAAAATGCGTTAAAGTGTTTCAGCGGTGTAGCCAAAATGAGGTGTGGGGGGACCATGGGGTCCTGACACCCCTCTTACCATGCGAAAACTTCTTAAATAGCACCATTTTGCACCTTGAGAAGCAAAATTTTGCCGGAGGAGGACTCCGCACCCCACGCTCTGCTGTGGGGGTGTTTGTTTATTTGTGTAGGTCGACTGTAATGAAACCTCTTCGCCCCCCTATCCACTGCATATATAAAGGTTGCAACGTCCCTGGAGGTGTCCCACCTCAAAACCTTCTATCTCGGTGTTTACATATAGCATCATATTTGACATTTATAATTTTCAACCTTGCGTGATACTTATTTTACAATTACTGCCATTTAAATACATAAGGTGACTAGTCACCTTTGAAATCATTTGCCAAGCGTTTCTGACAGGGGAAGGGGTGGCTTTTCTTATCAGGATGGATAAAACTCTTTTAGTTGGTACAGATAATAGAAACGAGGTACAAATATATTTTGAGAACTACTGATTAGACTGAATGTCACCAAATTTTAATTCAGTACGGTTTATTGTTTTAGATACATAATTTTGTAAAATACTACTTCTTTAGTATATTATATTAATTCAAACTAAATTTTGTGTCCAGACAGTACACAATGCAAGCTTTACATTCAGTAGGATTAGGTTTGCCAATATTACAATAATAATTAACGGTATTTATGTATTTTTTGTAGATTTGCCATTTTGTATGATAGTACTGCACGAGTATAAATATTGTCACATTTCGAGAACCACTGTAAATATTTACGTAAAGTCTCTCAACAAAGCCACAATACATAATAAAGTAGAAAGCTCTTTTGTGGTAGGCCTACACTAGTAGTCGTAAGATGTATTGAACAATGGCGGTCAAAGTAGACTTTACAACGAAGCATCTCAACATACCACCGCATAAGACAATGTGTGCGTTCAAATGATATACGTGTGTAATTGAATTGTTTTCAGAATCTTGGAGAATGTTGACTCAGGTAGGATGATGTATGTAGCAGAAATAAGACCAGCAATATGGGACATGAGGTGCAAAGAATATGCAGACAGAGTATAAAGGAGTTTACGTGTCTCATTATATTCAAACATATGTAGCCAGAGAGTACGCTTTTGAAGATAACTAAAACTGTTATTACTGTTAAGGCATACCCCATTTTTACAAACAGCAAATTATCAGGGTTCATAAATGTTTCTTCGCAATAGTTTACACTTTATTACCCATTAGAATTATAGACTATCATATCACCTGCCAGAAGTAAGAAAAAATTTGGCAACGGTGCGACAGCAACGAAGTAGTCTGCAAATAAATATCTTGTTGTGAGTCCTGTTTTATTGATTCTGCTTGCTACGTCATCATCAATATCTGAAAGTGGAGATGTAATGGTACAGCTGTCATCATGAAACCCATCACGTTGCCTCACAAAGTTGTGTAGAACACAAGTGGCTTCAACAATGTCCTCAGCCAGAGCAATGTCAACGTTCAGAGGCCTGTGAAAGATTCTCCACTTATTCACTAATATAGCAAATGAACACTCGATGTTGCTTCTGGCTCTAGATGTACTTAAATATTTTTTTCTTTCTTTTCCGTCAAATGTCTTAAAACATGTTCGAATAATGCAAAAGCCTCGTCGCCGACAATGACATAGGGGTACCGTAAGGTTGAATCGTCCAGGGGTGTTGCTTGTGGAATGTTCAGTAAACCATTCTGCAGCTTATCATACAGTTAGGAATTCTTAAATTTACCAGAATGGCCGAATTTCCCAAATGCTCCAACGTCAATGTAGATAAAGGTATAGTATAAATCACACAAAACTAACATGACAATTGAGAAGTAACACGTATAGTTGTAAAACAACGAAAACCATCTTTCTTCAGTGAATTTTGGTATTGCTGAACTGCTAATACATTTCCAAATTCCCTAACAAATATCCTTGATAATGTGACTAGCTGTTGATTTTCCTATACGAAATGCATACTGTAGGTCTGCAAATGGACAACCACTTGCCAAGTACCTGCGGAAAAAAGAAAACTTAAATATTTTTTTCTTTCGGGACAGGCGAGTGTTTTCCAGATTCAGAGTGTCTGAATTGTGTATTACTAAATTACAAAATTACAATAATGTTGGGTTGGAAGGCTACTTTTCCGCATGCAAACGAAACAGCTAGAATCCATTGGAAGTACTGTAAAGTCAATTGTAATGTTGCCATTGTTATGTATCAAAGTATGTGTTCCTATAATGCTGAAAATGAATACGTTATTTAAAGTCATATAAATATTGTTAAGTACAAACACAAGGCAACATCTGTATTTGCTATGCACCCGTTAACTCAGATGGTCGCAAAATAATAAAACAAATATATTAAACTACGTCTCTTAAACTCAAACACGTGTGTCGTCATCTAACTCACAAACGTTACGAGCTTTACTAACCGGCAATATTTCGTGTATGGCAAACAAACGCATTGCCTTGGGTTTTCACCGTCAGGTACCTGCCGAGAATACAATACACATGCATGGGCATTCTTGTTCGTTCGCAGGGGCAGTTTTGCAAAAAAAGGTGGAAAAATTTGCGGGACAGGTATGCCCGCGAAAAACATAATTAAATGCTTTATATCAGGCACAGAAGGCAAACAGAAAGCACCATAAATTTATGCTAAGCGAATGGATTTCTTGAATGACATTGTTAACCAAAACAATTCTACAAGTTCCTTGGATGTCTCAAGGGAGTGTGGGGGGGGGGGGGAACCATGGATAAGGAGATGAACAGGCTAGCAGGAACATTGATAATACAGACATGAAGCAAATTGAGGATGGCCCGCCAAATACGGGAAATTCGTCTGCAACGTAAGGGAAAAGGATTGCGAAAAGGAAGAGGTTAGATCCAGTCGAACTGAAGATACTATCTGCTTTAGAAGCAATTGCCGCCTTACGAAAAACCTCACATGATGCTTATGAGGATGATGACCGTCATTTTATGTTATCTCTTATTCCGACAATGAGAAAAATTCCTGAACATAAAAAAATTTCCTAAAGGGTTGGGAAAATGCAAATAGTAACCAAATACGCGGCATTTTCAAATACGTCTGTCTAACCTGTCTCACAGTCATATGTACTAGATCAACTTCATCACATTCCTGAGAGACATCTATCTTCACCAACAATACAGCCAATTACTACCACAACCATTCATCGCATTAAATCAACCTTCCACCTCGAATCATTCAAACGTGGTACGCAGAAGTCAAATACAATGTCCAAACCAGCAACAAGAGTCACGACGACCACCACCACCACAATCTCCACATACACAAATGCAAGTTGCGTCACCCACAGAGTCTGCAGTCTCATATACATGTCACATTTTAGCACGGATAATGAGTCTGTTATGAGTATTTTTAGTGACCTTCCCTAACATTATTTGTACCATACGTTTCATTACTTAAACGTTGTTCACGCACTAACTGTGTTTGTCATATATCATCACAAATATTATACTACTAGACTCTATAGGCCCTATTGTAGTGTACATAACCCACACATACATCTACACACACATTTCATTCCATTTAGCCGACCTAATTACAATAGTCACACTTTGCTAAATATTATTTTAATGAAACGCCACATTTAAACAATGCTGTATATTTAATGTACCTTACTGAGTGCTACCACTAGGGACCCCTGAGTTCCGCGAAAATAATTTTGCCCCAGTTTGTTTCAGTACCTTACGTGCACATCTGCAATTCTGCTTCATGGTTATTGGCAGCGTGTCTGTGTGAAGAGCCGTATATCATTTGACTGAGCCAATTACAATAACTTTCCTGCAACACCACACGTCTGTGATTTGCCGGTAGAATCCCAAGGCTCGCGACAGTTAAATATCCAATCACTGACCACAATGCATATCTGCACATGTGCACGTAAGACACGGAAACAAAGTGCGGCAAAATTCTTTTCGCGAAAAACAAACCAGCTGTCACTAGTCGTTCTTCTGGCGGAATACTCTGCCTCATGACGGTGTTTTGTTTGCCTAATTCACCTTTTATGTCACTAAAAATACGTTGAAGGTGGCTTCCGACATCCTAGTGAAATTAAAAATTTATCTTCATCCTCTTTTAATTTTGGACATAAAGTGTGGTGTGGATGTATCCACATGCGTCGTTTCCGCCTTCGATATAACAACAACAACAACATCAAATATTCGTCTTCAGGATGCATGTCAGTGGCTAAATTATCAGATTTTACGCGTGACGCCACCGCGGTCGGGTCTGTATAGGGCAGTGGAGTCTAGACCGTTGGTAAAATACAAAGCGAACTTTGCATACCTCTATTGATTACCCATTGCAAATTACAAAATAGCCTAGCACGTTCCAGGTGTCTCTCCCATACTCGACTGGGACATATGTCATTTTGTGTTGGTGAAGTACCCCAAGTGAATTTAAATTATGTGCCTACAGAAGTATGGCTGTGACAGAAGATAAGTTCACTAGAGTGAATATAATTTAACCTCATATTTTCAAAACAAAGGATTTAACTTTCTTGTGGACGAAACATACGTCCAGTATGCACACAATATCATAATATCATACACAAACATTTTTTCATATCTTTTTTGGAGCGAAGTTAACAAATCAACGCAAAACTTGCTCTTAAGGGCGCCGCCTACCTGCGTGCTAGAGGCTCAGAAATGTCGCAAACATAAGGTCGACCTAGAAGCGCACATAAAATGCTGCATCACCTCAACGAGCCAAGCGCTGAACTAGCGTACAAGTTTTCCGCCGAACCGTTTTTACTATGGAACATTAAGCAGTGACCATATAATTTTATTGGTGGAAAGCCTGTAGCAAAGTTCAGTTCAGGTCGCAATCCGAGTTTCACATACATCCGGTTAGTACATTTTGAAGTACGACAGTTTGAAAAGGCCGTTGTTAACTATGTTGGAGGACTTAGAAATATTGTTTTTAATTAGCATGGTTTCTTAACAATGAGGTTCTGACCTTGTCTGAAGTGTGTTTTTTCGTTCGTTAGAACAATGGGCACACATGGAATTGGTTCGCAGGAAAAACCTGATTACAAACACATGGCGACACATTTGAAGAATGGGGTAGGCGGCCCCCTTAACGTTGCCTGACTGGTGGGAACACACACTGACAGACTATGCATCTGGTGAGAAGTTTGCGAATCATACAGGCTGGTGTATCTCTCACATTTACCATTGGTTTAGAACGGGGTAAACTGGTTCCCATAGATATTGGTCAACAGTGGCAACATTTCAAAGGACACACGGAACTCTAGCTAAGGTGAGAATTTTACACCACATTGACTGGGATAACACAGAGAGAGTTAAGTTCATAAATTTTTCGATGCCTCTGCAAAGGTATATGTTGCTGTGGTTTACGTTCACATTGTCTATAAAATAGGCGTCATCTCAATTTTCCGGGCCTTAGCTACGTCCAAGACTGCTTTGCTGAAATCACACTCAGTTCCGAGGTTTTAAGTTGTCAGGTACCTCAATCCTACCAAGAATGATTATGGAATAGGTGAGCAAGATGTTCAGTTGTAAGGTTTATCCATTGGTCGTCTACATGTGGTCAGACTCATCGACTTTTCTGTCCTGACTGAGATCACCACCACTCATATTTAAACCATATGTCGTAGATCGAGCCATTGAGATTCAGTTATTTTTGCCACCCTAATCTTGGTGCTTTGTCTCATCATTTTGTTACCTAACAAACCTATTATCGTGTTGTGAACTTTCTGAGATATTGGGGAGTAGTGCAGCCAGGTTCTGTGGCACTGATAGGTTAACTAGCTCTGAAGGATGGCCTGTGAATATGATCCAAACACTTGATCTGTCAGATACAAAATTCTAGCAGTTCAAGAATGCAATGGTACTTTGTTAGTGCTACTAAAAGGCTTTTCGTCATTATCAAACTCAAATGGATAAGAACTTTAGCTTAGAGCTAAATCAGCATTTATGAAACTGTCTCATTGGTAATTGAAGAGATTGCGTGCTGAAGAATTAAAGACGTCATTAATGTTTTTGATTCAGATTGTTCAATATGACATTTTCTCAGAGGACTTAAAGTTACTCGCTAGGAATCAGGGCTACAAGAATTTAAGGAACTTGCATCCATTTCTCGATACTCTGGGTGTCATCAGGATTCGACTTTAACTAAAGAGGTAAAACACCCCATGCTTCTTCCAGAAAATCGTCATCTGTCACTGTTTGTTGTAATATATTGCCACGATGAGTACCTGCGAAGAGTACCTATGCACGTTGGATCTCAAACAGTACATTCTCTCATCCAAAGGCAATTCTGGATTTAAAAAAAAAAGTCCTTTAAGATTATTCGGTGTTGTGTGTATCAATGTGTTCAATGTTTCAGATGGTCAGTCTACGTCCACACACCTCTCACATTAGATCTTCCTGCTGTAAGAGGCCCGGTATTTAGTTTTCTGAAAGTTGGTGTAGAGTTCGCAGGGTCATTTTAGCAAGGCAAACAAATGCATGTAAGGTTTCAGTGATCAACCTTTACATTTTCATTTTTATGTGCATGTTAACAAATTCAGATCATCTGTAAGTGGCGACATCATTGTGTACTGAGGTCTGTTTGGCTGCTGTTAAACTGTTTGTGTTTGTGAAGAGAACTCCATTCGACAGATATTCAGGTTAAAGCACCAACTTCATTGGAACAAGTTGACATTTGAAGGAAGTTCATCGAGCACTTTTTACTTAGATATTTGCATGCTGAACTCCTGCCCCTTGTGTCCTTGTCATTAAATCTGTCAGAGTTTTATATTCTTACCCTAAAAAATATATATCGTGGAACCTCCACTCTGCTACTGTCTATTGGCGACTGTCTATTGGCGTTGAAGTGAGAGCACACGAAGCACATGCACGTGATCGAAGGTAAGGTCTGTCAATGAAAACACGAAGTGTTCACGTGATTGCAGCTTGCAATCAGGGGTGTCCGGAATGCTCACCACGTGTAGTGGCAGACAGGTATTGAGCGTAGAATACCATGCACGATTTGGTGGTATTTAGGCGAGTATGTACACGTACAGTCGTGTGAACATATGAGTGTGAATGAGATAGGTACGAAGAACCGCGAGAAATCTCTTTGAACAGCGACATCGTTCAGCACGATACACAATGCAGAACTCCGGGCACAAAACCTTATTTCTCAGCTAGACGACTATGTCATACCAATGTGCTATGGAAGAAGTGTAAAATTATTGACACTAATACTGACACGCATATTGTAACTGTTCATGAACGTTAACAATAACATGTGAAACGACAAACGTATGTCAACCAGATGAAACATACCAATAAAAAATCCTCGTTAACTGAAAAGGGGAAGAGTAAGTAAAACCAAATCGTAACAGTAGGGCTGTTTGGTGCATAACGATTCTCGATAATATCTACGATACTGATCGATGTATTTAAGTAATATACGTTCATTTCATTAACACTATAAAAGCCCTCAAAGCCCTCGTTATTATCAAACTATCGGTATTGTGCAACTGACAGTGTTATGTACCATTTTTTTTTACATTTATTCCACAGTAATTCATGTTGCACGTGTTATAGATATAATTACTATATTGAACATGCCAGTGTATGTGTGACGATCTACGATCGATAAGTGAATAAACAGTACATAACAGCCCTAGTTGGGCGTACGTTCGACTGTAACAGTGAAACACATTTACAGCTGACGTTTCTGTCTGATTAAAATACTACAATTTAACTCTCGTCACACTGAAGCAACGCACGCTGGTTAGTAGCTCGTACACCCCTTACCACTTATACTGCTGTTTATTTATTTATTTATTGACTTATTTTTCAAATGGCGAGGTTAAGGCGTGTAGCCTTCTCTTACACTCAACCATTTTTTTACAGACGCACAAAATAAAATTACGTATACACAGAACTGCCAAAAACAAAGAAAAAAATAATTAAAACTAACTATGACTAACATGACAATACAACAGACCACTTTACATATTCGTGTGAAGTAGCGACTAATAAACACTCGTACAGAGTTTACGATTTTTTCAAAAATATTCCCAACACAAAATCCTAGCTCGTTGTTATGTAGATATGCAAACATTTACGTATACACAAAACAAAAAATGTTAAAAAATAAAATTGATTAATTTATAAAATAAAATTTATTAATTTATGTGACAAGCAGGACAACAACAATGTAGCACTTCACAAAAATATCAACCAATAGTTAATTTTTACTAACCTTAGGCAGCCAGTTGTTTAAAAATATATATATATATAGACTAAGGTCCTGCACAGAATAGTAACAAAATTAAAAATAATATATTATAAATATAAAGTCACGTATACAGTATTTGCAATTAATGTGGAAATAATTACAGTTCATGGGCTGTAACGTCTTAAAATACAAAGAAAAAAAACAACTACATATTATATACGGCTATCTAAGTTTGTACATTAATGAAACTAATATATTTAGAACCAATAAATTCAGCACTTTCAACTAATGTTATTATATGGACTTATAAAGGAAGTATTATTGTTTAGGAACTATAGCGAAGAATTCAAATACAATATTGATATGCCTAATTATGAATTCTGGAATCTCGAGCTCGATAACTTGATGTGTTTACGTACGCCAAGTTTGAAAGCCGGGAGTGTTGACGAATTCCGCACTTTCTCAGGTAAAGAGTTCCACGCCCGCGCAACAGATACAGTGAGGGATTTCGTGAATGAGGATGATTTATGGTTTGAAATGAACAGCTGTTGTGACTCCTTAGACCGAGTGCCAAAGTTAAGATTTCCCTCCCAACATTTTTAACCTGGACACTAAATATTTAGGGCTTGTTTCTGTTGAAGAAAGGATCTTCTAAGCGAGGGATAAACTATGAAATAAGCGCCTGTCTTTAAGTCTATCGAGATATTCCGATACATGATCGCGGGGCTTTAAACCAAATATAAAACGAGCGTACGTATTTTGTATGCGTTGTAATTTAGCCGCTAAATTATCTTCGACGTCTGAGAACAACACGTCACAGTCATCCAGTACAGGGAATATTAACGTCTGAATGAGCGTTACTTTAGCGGCATGTGGCAAGAAACGTTTGTGCCTGTTAAGCATATGCAAAATGGAATATGATGATGGGGGATAGATGTGAACGCCACGTATATCAGTGCACGTGACATACATTTTTGGGACTAAATGTTTATAAATTAACTTTTTTTTCGGGTGCAATTTTTTTTTGTTTCGTTGTTCCCTGCATCTAAGAATGTTTTAAGTGTAATTAATTATAAATTATCTATAAAACATACCTAAGATTTCTTAGTTGTATTGAATACTTTAACGAATATAGCAGCTATTTAAGTTTAAATAGAAATGAGCTATTTAAACGTAAATAAATAACAGCAGAAATATTTACGAAGTATTTGGTCATTAAGTGTACTACTATCGTTAGTAATGTTTCACCCTAAATTCCCAAATACTGAGTAACCAAGCTTGGTCACGTGGTCGATTTTTAAACCTAAATCGAGGACTTTAGGAGAATTCAGAAACTGCTTTAGTCTGCATAGGCTTGTGCATCCCCGACATGAAAAACATACGCATCCATACGGGTGCGCAGTCTGCATTCAGAGATGCTGCTGAAACACTTCTCCGTGCTTAAATCTCATATTAAAGTATGATTGTTCGATAAAAATATTATTTCTTTATATTGTGGTATGTTACCAGTAACTATTATTAGGGAGGGCCAGTGTCCCTGCACTATGCACCCACTGAAGCCGCTACTGTTGGCGACGAGTATTGTCACCTCGGGAGACAGAACCTCCAAATGTATGCCCCAACAGAATGGAAAACATTGAATTAACTTTCGTGTTTTTTTAAAATGTAAATTAAGATAATTTAAAGAATATCATACCAATTGAAACTGAAAAACATGAGAGGGCCATTCGCTGTAGGAATGTACCTGTGGCGTTGTGTATGTGGAAGAAAACAAAAACTGTATTGTTCCTTGGAAAATCGTTGCGTAGGAATATTATGAAAATCCAATATTCATAAAATTGGTTGATGGCCGCAAGAAATTTTGTTGTAAACGCCAAGTTAACTGCATTTCTTTATTTCATAAATTGCATACCAATTACAGCAAATATCTAATGTCGTTAATGTAAAATTACTTACGTCAAATACAACATTTTTATTGGGATAATGTACTCATACATTTAAATAACAAATTCCAAGAGAACCTTACGGCACTATAATTAATGCTAACGCCAAGACCCAAATGTTGAGAAATGCATATAACTAACAGAAAGTCACTAGCACTTAGCAAACGTTTTATTTCTGTACCTCTTTTTTTTTTTTAATAAAATGTTTGATGATATATTGTGAAGTCTATTAAATTTTTTGTAAGTTTTAATAATAAGTTTTATGGCCAAATAATACAAGTGTACCTTTCAGTTTACTAATCATGTACATAATACTAAAAAACTGTGTTACAGACGTTAGTAAAATTAACTTGGAAGCCAAGCACGTGTGCTGATCGTAGTGGAATCGGTTCGTGTAGTAGAGGCATGCGTTTCGGACTATGTTAAAAACGTCCCTACTAAAATGAGTTAATTTATGTTGAATTAATATGTCGTAAACCTACATTCTGAAACTTATAAAAATTAAAAACGTTAACTATTTGAGTTTTTAAAAGCTCGCTGGAAATTAAAATAATCGTTATTGCAAAACTACCTTAACAAAATAGGAAACTATCTTGTGGAGGATATTTTATAATTTTATGCATCGCAAGAATTACACAAGTTCTGCACCTAAGAAAAAAACTTTTATTTAAAATTTAGATCACTTGCTGGCAAGCAGATCTCGTGGTCTAGTGGGGCCGACCCCCCGTGGCTCAGTTGGTTGAGCGGCCGGCTTTGGTGCGGGGGTTCTGGGTTCGATTCCCAGGCCTGGCTGTGTGTAAATTTGTGTTTGTCCATTTGGGTCTGAAAAATTGTCAGTATACAAATTATCTCACGAAAAGTACTGGGGTCACTCAAATAAAAAAAAATAAAAAAAAGTGGTTACGACGTCTGATAGGCAAGCGCAGGGTTGTGGGTTCGATCCCAATCACATCCGTGGAATTTTCATCGTCGTAAATTGCGTCACATAGTTACAAAGAAGAAGTAGGTAAAACAGTTAAGATGATATTTGGGTAATTGGTTAGGAAAAAAATAGTTTTTTAAATGAATTATTTAGACGTGTAATTACACAGACAAGTACTATTTATTTTATCATTTCGTTGTGCATGTAATTTGAGCTTAAAGTAATTTATAACAATTGTTACAGTGAGTTGATTTTTGACACTGTTACCAGGATATTTTTCCGTTGACACATCAAGTATAAAATTACCACGACATTATAAGTGTGAAATTACACAAATGTATTCAGCGTAGATTAACATCATCACTGTGTACGAATTTTTTTAGCTCCAAGCTGTGTAAATTTACGCATTCGCTGAGGTATTTTTCCTAGCAATTCATTCTGTGTAAAATTACAATTATTATGTCACTGTTTTTTATAATACACATCAAAATAAATAAACCCAAACAACGTACTGAAACAACAAGCTCTCTGTATGTGTATTTGGACATCTACAGTTGCTGAAAATACAAACACATTATCGTATGGTTACATAACCACTGTATGGTTAATTTGAAACTGTAACCTTGTTTATTTATTGTTCCCGTGGTGTAAAATTACCTAAGATATGTTCAAGTAATTTTGCGCTCTCACTAAGTGGCAATTTGTGCTGCCACATACATTCTGTGTAAAATTACAAATCCTACGTCGCTCTTTTTACAACCTACGTTTACATAAATAAACTTGCACAATATAGTGAAATTACAATAACTCTGTAACTGTGTTCTTACGTGTACGTTAGCTTAACTTACGCAAAAATAGCTGTTAAATTTTAACAATAATGTAGGGTTATTTTTAAGTTTTGTTCGTGTGTTCTTATTATCCCGTACGGTAAAGTTATCAGTCGAATGTTAGGGTATTTTACCCTCACACTAAGTGGTAATTCGTGCTGTCACATAAATTCTGAGTAAAATTACGCAAAATCTTTTTACAGTGTAGCAACAAGTTCGTCAAAGATAATCATTTGTGTTCTTCTGTTCCATCGTCGTCGTTTTGTGTAGTCTCACACCTTCAAATTCATCGTTGTGTCATCCTGACATGTGTAACCTTTTGATCGTTGAAAGAGTTCGTGCAATAAGTCGCATGACTGGATGTAGTATTTTGGACATAAGTGAAATTTCAGTATAAAATACTTCAGTTTAAAATACTTCTCACAATTAAGTACATTTACTGAGACCCCTACAGAGAATTTTCCAATTAATACCTGTTTAGTATAAACTATTTTCAGTATTAACAGTAGTATTTCAAGTCTCTTCATGTACTTTGTTATGACATTTTAAGTACTCCATTACGACGCAGATGTCTGCCATAGAAAACTACAGAGAATAGGTAGTTCTCTTTGATAGACATTTACGTCGCAATGGAATACGTCTACAATACTACTTCCGGCCATGTGTAACCTTGTCAGCGTATTATACATATTTTGTTTCCATGTAGCTGATATAAATTAGTGAAGTGATTTTTATTAATTTAATATATAATACTGACTACAGTAATTCTTAGCTGGTTTCCGTCGGTTGATACGTTGTCTCTCTTGATATTTTCAGGAGTGACATAATTACCTCAGCAGTGGTATATGTCAGCTATGTTCCTTTAAATCATTTCCTCCTAATGAAAGTATTTTTCAATCAAATTAAGCTACCTGTAAACCTCATCATAAGCTCCAGTAAGAGCAACATCACAATCTAGCATCAATTCTCTGGTCTAAAGGCATCAGCAATCACAACAAATGCCACCACAAAATCAGTCTAAATATGAAAATATTTTCACTCGTACTCATCAGTCCCACATACAATGCCCGATTAGGTGGTTTCAGATGAGCCTCTTGCGAGATGTTTTGTGTAAAGTCTATATTTGGAAGTCTGCTTACATGTCCTTAAACAACTGTTCTTAGAACATTGTTTCTTTCCATGAATGGTAAAAAACTATTATTTATAGACGCTGTTTTTTTACTTTAGTCCTATAGTATGTTATTAGAGATAAAAATGTAGTGAAAATGACTTCCTATGTCAATTTTATGGCACTTGCGCCAATCCCATGAAGGTAAAAGAGAAACGTACTTTCTGGAGTCTGAAGTTCAATCCTTTGAATTATGACATATGTAATTATAACACACTGTTACAGATCCTATTTGCGAGTTATTGGACTAGAAGAGCTCTAAGGCCGACTCTTAATCGTTCACAGCTTACCTCATCGCCTCTATGCGCAAAGTGCTCTACTTGCATCTAAGAATTGGAAGTGCCTTCTTAATTACAAGCCATATGGCAGAAGGTCCTGTAAAAACATAAAGCTATAGCTGAACAACTGGGCATAACCGAAAACAAGGAGAAAGCCAGGATTCATAATCCAATAAAATAGCAATCTGAACAAAATGAGGTGAGCTGATATCTACATTTCACAATCAAGACACACACACGCCTACTTGATCCCTACCTATTTGCCTAAGGAGTCATGGAAAACTGTGTGGATCTAAGAAAAAAATTTTTAGTACGAAATTAAGACAAAGAAACTAACGTTTAAAATAAGATACAAACTTACACTCGTTATAAGTCCAATAAATGGCAATAATGACTGGCAATATTTCCAATATCGTATGCATCATGAATGAGAACTGATTTTTTTTTTTTTAAGATATCCCAAGCAACTACTTTATGGCATCAGAAGACAATTCACAGGATGGAAATGAAAGACTGCGTGTCGAAGGTGGTAAATTCAAGGAACACAGCCCTCTAACTTCTTCAAAGGTATCTCGCTAAAAGTGTACAGTTAGGGTAGAAAAAACTGGTAACAACTACGATTGCGAGAATATTACGGGAAGTGGAATGGACACAATTGATCTGTTTTACTTACAGAAAAACTGACAATAAAAATAAGCTTTAACAAATAGTATGTTAATATCAAGTAGTCATAAAAGTTACATGCACACACGATATCCCTAAATTACAATACAATGTTACTAACAATTTAAACAACTTGTAAAATACTTATACAACACCCAAAATATTTTCAAAATATTTCTAAACCTTGGGCATTTGACATTGCTTTATTTTTAATGAATGTGAAGAAAAGCATAATATCCTAAATATTTAATGTTAAAATTGACATAACTTTAACTTACCGTAAAATAAAATTGCTTTTTTCTGTGCATCATTGTCTGTTGGGATAACACTGCATCAGGTCCATCTGCGAAAGTCACTTGTTTGTATTTTGTTTGTGAGTTAATTTGAAGATACCAAGTTATTATTACAACACTGCGAGTATGTATACTGTACACGCGTCCATATTTATTAGAATACAAAAATTATTTTACTGATTGCACCACTTGTTCTACTGTCCTTCGTTAGTAATTACAGACAAACAGATATAATAGCAGTGGACAGAAAATGTTATATGGTATCATATAGTTAAATTCGACCTTGAAGTATATAAGGAGTGTATAGTATCTGAGTTACGATTTTTGTAATCGGAAAAATCATTTGTAATAACACTGTATTATAAGACAGAATTAATCTGTGATCTCGAAGTTCATGTTTAGAGCCATTTAAGGTTAAAATGTAATTCCATTGATGTTAAGCAATTAAATCAAACAAGGTTATATTTTTGATGAATTTTATTTCCAAACTGCCCAAAAGACGTTTACTTTTCAGTAGTATTGTACAAACTTGCATAACCAATAATTACTGAAACATGATTAAGCTAACCGTGCGCTAGATATAACACCACACAAGTAGCTATTAGTACAACCTCTTTGAAATCATTAGTATCATAATTGCACAAGTGATTATATTTCAAGCGTCCTAGTTACAACTCACATACACAGTGACAAAAGTTTTGGAACAAACTTAACTGTTTTATAGATGTACTAGCAGTCCCCCGCGGCTTTGCTCGCGAGTATTAATCGTAACTGATAATATTTACTTTAATTGAAAAACCTCTTTGTACACAAGATTGGAACTTCAGTCATCAAGTGTTAGAATGTCAAAGCTGCTAGTCGAGTTAACTCTGCAGCAGGATAAGTAGCTATAGCTGTCCACACGAAAAGCAGTCTTAAGTTTGTCCCTGCCACTAACAGCGACTTCGCCTGGGCCTTATTTATAAAACTGCCAATTTGACGTTCTAGGGTAGTTACAGACGTCTAAGGTAAGTGGTTAATCGAATGAGAAACATCTGTTTACCCTGTGCACAACCATTGGTGACGGTGCCCTCAATTATATATTGTCAAAAT
>PNEQ01055203.1:0-39067 GCA_003012365.1 Medauroidea extradentata
CCACTCGCGTGTCTGGTTACCAGGGAAGAGAGAAGAGGACAACACAACCTCCCCGTCTGACTGTCTCTCCACGACTGAATGCCTCCCGCAGTGGTATGGGATTATATACAGGCCAGCGGAGTGGTGGGGAGCATTGCTTCGATGCCCTTCACCATATTTTAACAACATAAAACCCAAATGCAAGAATGACGATTTTCGATGCATGAACCGGCCCCTTAAAATGATTCTTGTTACGCTGGGAGAACGTGTCTGTTTCCATTTGGGCATTTTCGTATTCTCCCGCCTTCGGGTGTTTACCACTTGGAGACTCGCTCGGAATAACAAGGCTCTCTGATACTCTATTGAATCCTCAAGGTGGCTTTAAATTTAATTTAACCAGGCCTTTAGAAATTTTCAGTTAGTCACTCGTCGGGAGTGGTGTGAGAGGAGGAAGGCGATCGTTTGCGTTTAAAATCCCCGGAGTCGTAAATTCCGTAGAGTGGGAGAGGGAAGAAAGGAACGTCGTTTAAGGGGGCGCGCATGGCAGAACAGTGGTTAGGGCGCGAGGGCCTGATGTTCTCGGAAAGGCGCGATGTTAACAATGGGGGCTCGGTGATCAGTGGGTTTTCTCCGGGTGAATGATACCTCCCGGAGGATCGCGTTTATTTTAACCGGAGCACGTTAACGCCACCGTACCCCGGTTACCAACACACACTCTCTCTTTCTGAACGTGGAATCGACCCAGAGTTGTCGGCTTACAAGCTCGCGGGCCCAGAATAGGCAGGTTTTATGACCATACGGTCGAATCACCCTCCATATTGTTACGGATACCTGCGCAGCGCTCAGACGGTAGGCGGAACTGCAAGCGCGGAGCGGTGTTGTGACAACACTCCGAAGGTTATCCTTAATATTGAGAGCAGGCTGACGTATATAACAAGGGGGCAGGGCCGTGATTGTGGTTATTCTTCGGACCGTCAGCTGGGGTACCTCCAGGTCGGCTAGGACGCCGCACCCCTGCTGACCCACTCCGTTGTTCAAGGGCCGGACGTCTGGGACTCCGCTCGTGACCCGCGGAGGTCACAACTGTGCTCATGTGCGATCCCATCTGAGTGTCGACCGTGCCAAAAAGACTTTTGCCCCACTTTGTTTCAGTGTCTTACGTGTACACCTGCACCTCAACTACATTATTATTAGCAGAGTGTTTTTTTTACAGAGTCATTATTCATTAGACAGTGCAAATCAGTACACGGATGACTGCGACACGTCACGTCTGTGATTTGCGGGTTTAAACTCCAGACACTGGGTGTTACGGCATCCAATCACTGACCACAAAGCAGAGATGCAGGTGCGCACGAAAGAAACTGAAACAAAGTGATGCAAAAACCTTTTCGCGAAAACTACAGGGCCCTACACATTGGTAAGCCACTTGGAACTGTTCTCCAAAATATTTCTATTATAGCTCTCCTGTATTCAGGCCTTAAGAGGGCGTAGTACATAATTCAACGCTAGAAGCGTCTATCTATAACTGTAGGTTTCTTGAAGCCAATTTGCGAAAATCAAACAATAGCAATCGTAGACAATAGTTTTGGCCAACGTTTTAAACAAAATTGTTTCCAGTGTTACGAACTTTTGAGACACAATCTCTGACGTCGGAACCTCGTGCATTTAACTGCGGCGCAAGAGATCTCGCGTAACGAATTAGTAGAGCCCGGAAAATGTCGCGGATTGAATGACCTGCATGTTAGAATCAACTATCCTATACATACCCAGGCCCCGGTTATTTGTCCACTAGCTACTACTTAGTGGATCAACAGACAATTAACTAATAGTCGGGGCTTGAGTATGCATAGTACAATGGATTCTAGCAGGTGGGTGATTGAATCCGTGAAATTTTCCGGGCTCTACGAATAAGTAACTCTGGATAAATGTTTACTCATAAAGTTCGCAAATGCAAATCTAGGATTGTTATTGAGTATTTTATTCATACTGGCTTCGAAAAAGGCGAAAAAATCAATTGATGTTTCTCAACTTTTATTATTTATCTAGCATGCACTCTTAAGCCAAGTTGTACGACGCCAGTCGTAGAGCTGTACTCTGCACTTTCCACGTAAATTAAAGTCCCTTTTAGTCAATATCGTGGCGTCCGATAATTAATCTTAATTCCTGATCGTAGTATTAAGGAGTCACAGTTGAGTGGTGGAGGCAGTAGTAGTCTTCAGTCTGAGCACGCCACCCTTATTTTCACCCCGAGAAACACTTGGAATAGGTAAGCATGGTTAGGGTGAAACAATATTCTCGGGCTGCGACTGCACTCGGGTGAGTAAGACAACACACTGAACTTTCTTCTCTTCTCTTTTCAATATTCATCTTCGTACGAGTCAATTTTAGACTTAGATTAAGAAACGCTTTTTACGTATAGTGTCTGAGTAACTGGCAGCCTTGGATAAGGTTTCAAACGTTACATTTAATTCCGTGGGGTCTCAACCACCTTTCAAGACTTCGCTTTCAGCAAAAAAAAAAAAAAAAAAAAAAAAAATTCTGTGCGCTGACTCGAGAAAAAATATTTGTTCTATAGGAATTAAAATAATTAATTCGTAGGTGTTCGATAGTGTTTTCTAAGAATGAAATTACTTTTGCTCACAGTTTTGATGATACTGAAAAACCGCCTAAACCAACGATCCTATAGCAATGCGGGCCTCATCGACACGAATAGAAATGTCAGTGTTGATATATATGTGTATATATATTATATATATACACATATATGTAAATAAATGTGTGTACGTGTGTGTGTGTTTACCGGTGTTTATAGGCACTAGACCACAACTTTTGAAAATATAATACCATATTCTTGCTCTCGCCAGGGTTCTTAGGAATCTGAGGTGGTAAGCACACTTAACACGACGACATGGAGCTACGTAAACGCGTTTGGATGGATTCTGGTTTGATTCCTGACGCTGCAATTCTGATATCGGTTTCCCACATATTTTCGGAGTCACTCGTAGCGGTTGCCAAGATGGTTGTTGACGTAAGTCCAAGCCATAACCTCTATCCCTTTCCTTTCTGTATGAACTATATGTCTTTAGTGAACTGGCTGTTTGTAGACCTACCTACCCATGTACCGTCAACACCAAAAATATCTTCATTTTTTCCACTACTTTCCGATTCTTGAGGCGAATCTCACGTAGATCTTTATGATTCAAGACTTTAATCGTACCAAAACGTATATTTTTCTACTTAGTGATCATTGAATTTTTACTCTAATGCGTTAAAATAGCGTATGAGGAGCGTATCATATGACACAGGATTACAACCCAGGCACTGCAGACTTATGGGGGGTATGCAGAACCCTGGTGGATGAGGCGAAAAGTAGCTCATACGATGGAGAAGCTACTGAATACGAAAGCGCTCCGAGAAAACCCGCAAGACAAATGCAAAGTCCGCCACATTTCCCACATTGACCACACCGGGAATTAATTTATTTCGAGGGTTCGGTTATATTCTTGCATATTCAGTGTCATCAGGTAATGCTTATGTAAAAATGTAGTAGTTAATACCAAATGTTACGATTCATAATCGGAAAATTCGAAACGTTGGACGAGACCAAATCATAATATACCCTCATATTTAATTTGCCATAATTACCTGCAGAAAGGCACATCCACCGCACTCTGTACTAGAATGTCGTGATCATTGTCCGCTTCCACGTTTGTTAAAACAGCTCGGGACACGAACGGTGGTTACACTTCTGTAATGCAGGATGTTCTGGTATAGGGCGTGTGGCTTGCATGCCCCCGAGCTCGCATTATCATAAGACGGGACAACCCAGTGTTCCCTCCCCCTACTACTTTATCCACATGTGAAGTTAGTTCCGCCGGGCCGAGGCAAGAATAGAAAAGAGCCGGTTGAGAGGAGTGTTTGAAGATATACACGCGGGTAAAGGGAGGGGGTGGGGCCGTTAGCTCAGGAAGCTGCATGTTGAACTATAAATTCCTTTTCGCCCGAGAAGAACTCTTTTTCCCTCGCCCAGCCCCTGCCATACTTCTTTATCTGAAATTTAAATCTCGCGATCGAGAAATCCCTGCTCCGGAAGAAATCGGGTCCCGCCGCGTGTTTTCTCTTGCGCGGGGATGGCGCGTACATTCGAGGGCCGGATCTTCCGACCCTCCTTGCGAAGTGGCGCCACGGAAATATGAGGCCGGTTTCTTTTCTTGCTAAGAGTTATGTGCCTCGGGGACCGGCGAATTTCTTCCGCCAAATAACCTGAACTGCGGGACGTCTGAGTCCATACGGCTAGCACAGTACTCGTTCGAAGCAGTAAGATATGTCTCTACTCATGTAACTAAGAATTTGTAAACTTATTATCAAGACATATTTCAGTCAAGCACCACAAAAATACTGTCGTAAACAATAGTATCCGTTCAAACTTTGACTGCCTACACTACAGGATGCTGTAAATTTGCATGCCAAAATGTTAACGGCTAAAAATTGTCGTACAAATGTAATTTAAGTTGCTTTATTTCCCGTACGAAATTTTACATTTGTTAAATGTTATTTTACAATTGTAATTGCCACAACTGTTAGTTGGAAAATGAGAGTATAAATTATTAAGTATTCAGCCGATAGGCGGGGCAGACAGTGATGGTTTTATGGCAGGCCCAGGAGGGAGTCAACCAAGGTATATAGGGGCAAGACGAATGTATTAATTAAAAATATTTCTACATAAGCAATGTGTTTCGACCAAATTATGTTATATGTAGATAAGGTAAATGCAGTAAAATTTCAATTAAATAAAATAAAAATTTCGGGAGTAACTGCTACACAGAGTTACCTTATCGTCCTCAGAGACGACGTGTTATTGGCTGACGAGTTTCAAGGCGCGTTTTCGGGTAGAAGCCTCCATTTTTGTATATTTGAGGGACTTGCGAGGTGGTCGCCGAGGAAGACGGACGTGAGATCGCGTGGCACGAGATCACAGGAGTGAATTAAAGCCTCGGTATTCTTTGGACAACCCGAAGTTGTGACTCCAGCAGATAACCGCACGATGGAGGATGTCTGGGACCATGTGATTGGGACCGAGTTTCTACATGTTTGACGATAATTGTTTTTTTTTTAAACGTAAACGATAGCCGATATCCTAAAATCGCTTCGTAACTTTGTTATGACTGATTTGAACTACAAACTATGATTTTGTCGAGACAGAAGACAGCACGATAATAGGTAACTAGTTAATTAACGAAGTTTCCTTTTAATTGCTAAATTAGCTACACTCTTTATACTGTTTGTTTCGAGAAATTACAATACATAGTAATATATATTTGCAGCAAAGTTACAAAGCAATTGTACGATATCGGCTCTCGTCTGGGTATTAAAATATTATTCTCTTGAAAGCCGAGAAACTCGGGCCCATGCCCTTAAGAGCTTGGGCCCGAGTTTCTCGGCTTTCGAGAGAATTATTTTTCTAAATCCATACGAGAGTCGATATCGTAAAATTGCTTCGTAACTTTGTTGCAAATTGGTTTTACTATGCAGTGCAATTATTCGAGACAAACTGTATGATGAGTACAGCTAATTTATCAATTAAAAGGAAATTTCGTTAATTAACTAATTAGCAACTATTTTGCAGTCTTCTGACTCGACAAAATAAATTAGAGTATGCAGTTTAAATCAGTCATAACAAAGTTACGAAGCGATTTTACGATAATGGCTCCCATTTATGTTTTAAAAAATAATTGTCGTTAAATGCAAATAAACTCGGGCCCAAGCCCTTAAGGGCATTTGCGTGGCAACAATTCATTATTTTGTATTTGTACAACGTAGTGTTAGTTTCATAGACATTACTTTTAACTACATTTTCCACTTTATAAATTTTTTTTAGCTCTCAAAGTCTTCCAATAACGGTAGGTCAAAGTCAAAATTTGCAAGTCACGGGAACATGCTAATAACAAGAACCAACTGACATACGCGAATAAAATAATTTACACTGACATTAGATAGTATAGGTCATATGCTAAAAGACTTACAATCACACAATGCCATTAACTTGTATTTTTTTTTAATTCTAAAAATAACTGTAATTTTCTTAATATATATGGGTAAATTTAAACAATACAAAGAGACTTGGTTGTGTGATTTTAAATCTTTAGCATATTTCCTATCCTATCTAATTTCAGTGTAAATTATGTCTTTCGAGTAAGACAGTTAGGTTTTGTTATTAGCATGTTCCCGTAACTTGCAAATTTTGACTTTGACATGTCGATATGGGAAGACAATGAGAGCTAAAAAATGTTCATAAGAGGAAATTGTAGTCACAAGCATCGCCTTTAAACTAACACTATGTCGTACAAATATACAACTATGCCTTTTTGCCACGTGAACACACTTAACAGCCTTACTGGCGCTCGAACTGCGTGCAGCGTGTTCAGAGTTTAAATTTTTTCAATGACCAGTAAATGTGCCTCCACAATGCTTATCTATGAAAAGAAAACACTTCAGTCTACTTGTAAATGTGACTTTTAAGACACCACGCACATTGGAAGCTTTATTTTAAGGCCCTCAGAATTGGCTAAAATAGGCTTTCTCACGCGATTGCTTCTCAAGATATGTGTAACGGATCTGTTCGAAATGGAGGTCTACATGTTCATTGGACTTTTCCACAGTAACGCGTTCAATAAAATAATGGGGTCGGCGCTTAAAGCAGCACATTAAAAACGTTACGGCGGGAACACTGCACGCGCGTTTACGACTTCGGCCGTAGAGGCGATATCACAATACATATGCCGGCCGACGTCGCTCTTAGCGCCTCATTGATTTCCGCCTCGCACACACAAACACACCCGTCACCAGGCGGCCGCCTTAACTTCGCGCCGCCGCCAGAGAAATACGACACACGGGGAACAAATTTTTAATTATTATTATTATTATTATTATTATTACAGTGAGTCACCGAGGCAATGCGTACGTTGCGGGCTTTACCGAAGGACCATAAATAAAATGACGGTGTACTGAGTCCAGCAGTACTAGCCTAAACCTACTTAATCATCGAGTGTTTCCACTTGAAGCCAGAGAGGCGGCTTACAATATATTGGAAGAACAATCTTCACATCTATAGGAACAAAACATATTACATAAATATAGGATGGAAAATGAACAATTTTTGCACCACAGTTCACAGTACATGATGTGTAGTGCATAGTGTGTGTGCTGGATTGTGTTGGTGTGGAATATCATTGCAGATATTATTGACAACTGGACGATACCGACATTGTTCGATGTAGCATTACGAAGTAACATGATCAAGCACGTGAGCCAGTCACTGTAAGGCATGAGACCTCTTGTTCAATAACACTGTGTTTTCAGGCCTATGATAATATAAGTTAACATTGTAGGTTCCTCTATATGTGATAAATGTGCCCCTTTATATATTGACACGAGATTCTGGCGATATACTTTATAAATAGGAATCAGTCATAATTCACATCAGTAGTTTCTACAAATTAAATCAGTAAAAAAAACCTTGTTCAATTTAAAGGTACAGTGCATACAGCTTCAATAATGAATCACTGATATTTTCTAATCGCCAGTAATTTTTCTCTTACTAAATTAATTTGTTGAAACTGCTCCACCAGAAACCAGTGAAAAACACTAGTAAATAAGGAATATTCGTTAATTCCGACATCCAGTGTCTATTAAAGAATGTCACCAATGTTTATGAATAGAGATTTCGTTGAGAAAATATATCAACTTTCGCATTTTTTAAATTGATGCACTGTTGTAAGAAACCATTGAGGTGTGTCTGCCTTAAAAATTTTCAAACAACAAACAATTGTTCATTTGTATGTTTATATATATATATATATATATATATATATATATATATATATATATATATATCACGAGATAAGTGTGGATAATAGGGGCGGCATTAATTAAAGGATGAATGGGGGAAGAATATATGTGCCGACGAAGAAAGTATTCCCGTCTTAAGACTAATTTACAATAATAATAATAATAATAATAATAATAATGAAACCATCCACACACTCTCATTCGCTTGTTAAGGGACCGTGGATTACATTTAGTAGGTTACTTACTAAGAGTCACCCTTAATTTAAGCACTTCACTAAAATAGAAGCAGAAATATTTCACGTGACGTATTGGTCTAGACCTAAGGGGCATTTACATATAACTGAAAATAAATAATCAACTAAACTTCTCAAGTTTACAATTACGATTCCTTGAAATAATAACTAAGAAATCTTACACTGCAAAGTATAGCTTAAATAATTTTTGAACGAACAGTCATTAATGGGCTATAAGTTTATCTTTGACAGTCCATTAATTATTCCAGAATAATGCAGGTGAACTGGTTCAGATTTCTAACAAGCAAAATATAATTTGTAAGAATCTTGTCTCTAGGTTGTGAGCGCCTTAACAAAATGCATCTCGCTTCAGGGGACTTATCTGTTTTAAAACTTTACCAAAGACGTTGATTATGTGAATCAAATAGTCTCTTTTGCCTACACGTCTCTAACTGGCAAATTCAACAAAAATAATCGCTCCTCGCCCTAAGTAAAAACATTGTTAAATTATACGTCGGCATATATAATCTGTTCTGTAGAACATACAATACATCCTGCATAAATAAAAACCACCTGGTGTGAAGAAAGAGTGTAGAATACATGAATAATTAGCTCTGCAGAACAAAATATAGTAAAAACCGCGTGTTTTTTTTATAGAAAAGAAAGTACTATGTTACAAGGGGTAGACCAAAATTGCACCGACAGCTCAAAATATTGATGCCCTTTTTAAACTTATTGTACTTTTGAAAACCGAATTATCAAAAATAACTGTTAAAAATTATTTTATAGTTTCAACTGATGTTAAACTTTTCATAATGGGTATTGATACATTTATACACTCTAGGGTAACTAGAAAAAAATATTTATTCTCAAATCGTAGAACGATACAAACTGAAATAAAAAAATACCAGGGGTTCAATTGTGAACTACTGCTTCATACGCAACTACAAAACCATTTTTATTCACTGCAGAACTGCAGCAAATCTTTGGAAAAAAAATCCCAAACATGATGCTTAAGTAAGTTTGTGTAAGTAATTTTAGCTGCGTAAACACAGGGAGATGCTATAACAAGGACAGAATTGTTATTACGAAGTCTTCAGTTCATTAGCAGTCTTTGCGCTGTATCCGGGAATAAAAATCCTCGTTTACACGTAATTATTCCATCCGAGAGAGACATTTCTCTGGCTCTTAGTGGGCGCGATGGCGTGTTTCCGAACTGCTAATTCCGACTCCAGGAGAGGACGGATGTAAAGCTGAAGAAGGAAAAGAGGAAGGGGAAGGTAAGAGCTGATAAACGTAACGCGTTGATGCGCTTCTCAGCGTCAATTATATTACTACTTCCATGTCGTTCGTGTAAAAAGACACGGGAGGGAGATGGGGGGAATGAGTTTTCTCTCGATAGAAATTTCTCTCGTCCCTTGTCGAACAACGTCTTCGAGAGTGTTTCTTCCCCCCTTCCCGACCCACTGTTCATTTACCATAGTTAGGTAGCTGGGCCGGCGCGTTCACATTTGCAAGCTAATTACCGACCTGTCGTGTCCACCCCCTCCCGTTGCCATAGCGCACTCTCTCCCAGCCGTGATTGTGAAGCCCTGCCTAGACGAGGGGTGACCAGGGGAGGTAGCGTCTTTGTAAATGGACGCCGATTCAATAGGAGTTTCCCCGATAGAACGGTCGTAATTACTCGGTCGTGGGAGCGCACCCCACTGGCAAGCAGGTGTGCAAAGAAATATACCCCCCGTGGAGGGTGGAGCAGGGGTGACGCACCTCTAGTGGCTACGGATACCACCCTCTACTGGGTCGCCCACAAGACCTCCTGAATCTGTAAGTAACTCTTCATTCAAGCTCTGCTTCTTCGGTGCTCCACTAAAGAGGCGCTGGTATTTTCCCTTCAAGAACCTTTTCACACAATCAAATTTTGCTTCAATTTTCTTTCAAATTAATTGAATTCAGTATCTTGAATGTCATGTGATCCCATGTTGACGTCATAACTACGACCATTTTTCTTTCAATTTATTGAATTTCGTGAATTTCATCAAAAGATTTCCGTTTCGAACATGTTTGACATTTTCTTGAATCAAAATATTCAAGAACAAAGTAGTGGTTTTTCTGATAGCATCAATTCAAATATCATAATAGCTGAGTTATGTATGCACATTTAACAATATTAAAAATAAAACTGAGCATTATTTCTTTGAAAAATATATACAAAAATAATAAGACATTTTGTTATAGCCAAACCAAGTATGTTTGTGTCGTACAGTGTTATTAGATGGTTATAAAATAGTAACATTATTTAATTCATGCATAACTTGTTTACAAGTCGTGTGATGACTTTTCAAGTGGTCCCTTCAATGTTTATTGAATTAAAATAATTGAATCGTCATGGTATTCAGTACACCGAATTCAAGAAATGGAATTCAATAATTATTTATACGTGTGAAAGAGCCTTTAGCCGAAATGTTGATGAACCTTACAAAAAGGAAACTATCGTGATGTGCTTCCCTGATTGACTATCTTGCTGAATAGTGGGTAAAAAACGAATCTGACACTGGCAAGTATATACATTTAATATATTAGCTTAGGGTTAGTTGGTATATGCGGGTACCGCTACTTTTTATTCCTATCACTTACGCTTGAATTTACATAGTCTCTAGTTTTATTAGTCGCATACATTATTCCATTGTTAGCATTATATTTCATTCTTAGAGTTATTAGTAGGATATTGTACTTGCCTTGTTTCGCCATTTGCAGAACCAAAACAACTAGCAATTCCATACTATCCCAACTCTACAACATCGTTTTTAATTCCACACATTATATTACTTTAAACAGCAGTGTGGTAAATCAGTTCCGTTTGTAAACGGAACAAGAACTGTACCAAAAATACGGTTGATTGTACTCACGTCAAACCTTTTTTTGTCTATCCCGATTTCTGATTTCTGGTTCAGGATCAAGCAGAGAATTTCAGATAAAAATACATACTGTCTGAGAAAAATGCCACATCATTCCCTTGCTTCATGTCCATGTTAGCTTCAAGTTCTCAATTAAAATTAATGTAATTTTCTTTACGAGTTTCAAAGATACACGTAAATTCAAACTCTATACGCAGGAATCTTTGTGGTCATCGTGGAAATTGATTTATATTTACAGTAAAGAATAAGAATGTGTAGTTTACAAACCATCTTAAATAATTCAAATTTGTTTTTTGAGGAAAGAAAAGTTGTACATGACTCACATTTATAATGCGATACCAATGCAAAGTACTATTAAGGAGAATTAGATTTGCAATTAAAGACAACAAAATAAACCGTCATTTACTTTCGTTTGTCAAATTCATTTATAAGTTTTCACCTCGCCAAAATTTAAAGTTCCTTCTGAAAAAAAAGGCGAAAAAGCCATTTTCGCTGCATTGTTGACAGTAATGAAACACATTTATTCATGTTCTTCTACATAAAACTCAGTATTTTACGATTATCGGCCACTGTGTTCGTTAATTAAGCCCTGTGGCATGTGAACTGCACAGCTGTACAATTAAACAAGTAAAGTCACATTATTTTCACTGAATGTATTTGAAATTACAGCTTTATTTTGATGAAACCTATTAATTTTAATGTTAATTATTAAACACATGCCTATTCACAATTCAGTATTATATGTTCAGACATTGACGCAATAACTGAACATCTCTGTAGGAAATACTTTAACGTTATAAATTAATTTTTATCGTTCTTGGGTAAGAAGTGTTTCACACTACAGAATTCTTACTCAGACTTATACGGGGTTGAAATTCACAGTGTTATTATGATTATTATATCAGCATGTCTTTACCTATTTATTTTCAATGAGACACGTAATTCGGAAGTAATAAATCAATCAACCATCAGAACAAAGACAATACGAAACAACGCAGTATAGGAAAATTTGTTTGACGACAGGTCAACGTCAAAAGGACGGAATCATTTTATTTCTTACGTCTATTCACTTCGGAGAGACTTGATCCTACACTAAAAAATAAATACCGTACACGGGAATATGCAATAAATGCTACAATTGTTGCACAGTTAAATAGCCTTGCATGTTAATGTAAGCTATGGGCAGAGGAAAGATTATTTCGCGTATTGATTCTAGGTCAGGTTGAATGCCATTATTGTATACTACACTACTCCTTCTGTGATTAGACGAGAGTGGTTTAACACATGTTTGACGACTGCAAGCCAGTGATAAAAAAGGAAACAAGTAGTGGTGGTAACACGTGTTACGGTTAGAAGCCAATGGGAATTTGACTTTGGCCAGTGTGTGTGTATAAGTCTGAGAAGTCTAGGCTGTTGCCAGATTAATAGGCGAAATACTTGAAGGGTGAACAAATTTTGCACGTTCGAGAATGACATGAGCGGAAGCGCATCATTTTAGGAGCAAAGCATAACATTGGCGCGCAGTCTGCCGATAGCTAGGGAAACTATAATTCAAGACATTAATAAAACATGCAGTTACATTGTAAACCCTTATAACTGTTAAACGATTCTGAACTAACATGCTAACACCACAAAAGGATCGTAAAAGCCACCCATGTTCGTCAATTTCGGCAACGAGGAAAATACTTTAAGGCTCGGTTTTCCGTCGACATATTGAATTTTATTATTTTTCGCTTTTTGGAATTCTGAGAAGAAAAATGTTAAATCGGCGACTATACCGCAAATTCTATTTACCTTGAGCTACAATATAAACACGGCAATAGAGGTAGTAATGTATAGTTAGGTAGCAATTTGTCGGGCAAGTTATGAATATAAAAACATTTGCCATTCACACTGCGGCGTAACAACGTGTTAACGGCTAAATCGCAAGGTCTGTACTGTAGCGAAACGTAAATAGAATTTGAGGTATAATCTCATACTTATCATTTTTCTTCTTAGAATTCCAATAATGATAATAATAATAAACTTTAATATGGCGACTGAAACCAACCCGGGTAACGTTCATCGAATGATGTTCCTAAACAGGTACCACTCACGCTTTTTCAGTAGTTTACGAATAAACGTATATCGTCCAAAGCCCTGCACACTACCTTGCGACCTGGACGAGCGGTCTTCGATTGCCACACTATCTAGCAGTAAGGATCATTCGTCCAATACATGTTGGCAGAAAATCTTGGCCACACGTTGTCTCATTCAACTGGAATTCTTCAGCAAGTTAAACCTGAAGAAAGGAAATTAATTAAATTTGACCAGCGAATGAGTCATGAGAACAAGAACATGGCAGGGCAAAAACAGGGATTCAGAAATGTGTAATCAGCGCAGTACACTTCTCAGGGATAGAATTATGTCATATTGCGTGTAAGGGCCACCTTATCGCTGGTTCGCGTGACTCAAGTTTATCTCAGCGTGGTAATTCTACTTCTGCGTTCTCAAGAGGGAGGCATAATCGCCATTTTGTATTTATGTAACTTTTACGTTAACTCTGGTCTCAGATTCATTTCACAAAATTTAACTTTGCTATAGCGTAAAAAATACACGTCTAAAACCGCCCAAAGTAATCAGTACTCTACTCCAGACTTTTCTGCAGGGTACACTAACAAAGGCATTCTATACGGACGAACCTTAAATAAACCACAGAGCCTTGCCTGTGATTTAAGATGATTTAAATAATGAAACTCAAATACATTTTACTCACAAAAACTAATAATTTGAGTTGGCAGCTGTCCTTCCTTCTTAACTACTCTTCGGCTTGAATCAACATGCATAGCACATATTTATTAGAACAACCGGTTTCGGTGTCTGTCCCCGTGCTGTTGGCTTTCTCAGTCGTCAATTGGCCACAAGATAATATGAATATGGTCGTCATACCTTATTGGCGTACACTGTGCAATGTGAGTGTCCCACTTGTTTCTGTCAGGTACCTATGTATGCTGAATGGAGAGTGATGAATTGAAACTCAGAAATTTAAAGTTTTCAGCTGAAGAGACGTAAGGTTTCAAACTCACGGACATGCGAGTTACTTTTGTGATTGCGTCACTGTTTACGAAACTCGTCCAAGAGGGCATTCAACCAACAGATAACTTGCATTTAAAGCCTCACATACTGTCGCGCTATATTTTCACGTGTACAACTGGCCCCTCTTTAGAACAGTGTGTCAGGAGTGAGAAGACCAACAAGAAGGTCGTCGAGACGAGAAACTTCTGGGTATCTAGTGAAGATTCGTCATACCACTAGCACGTGAGCTGGCTAGTTGGAGTAGGTACTAGATAAGTGCGCCAATTAGGTTGCTATATAGCAACATATCCGTCTTTGTGGCCTACAGGAAATGAGTACACTCCCGTGTACTTCTCGACGCCGGTGGACAGTGGTAACAGCGTGTTGCCTTACTGCTGGTCCAGAGCTCTCTGCACAGTTGCCTCAACCTACCCGCGGATAAGCGTCGAAAAGAGGCGAGGTCTCGGTTCATTATTATCCCCTGCCGCCGTCATTTTTCATTCCCCTCCGTCTGCCACTCTCTTACCCCTCTCCGTACTCTTCCTTACCGCCTCTTCTACCCAATTTTCCTCCCGCGTGCTTTCCGCTTCACCCATCTCGCCTGCCTCACATACTCACTCCCTCTGCACTCCTCAGCCACCTCTCACGACGACATCCATCTCGACTGGCAAGCGAGTCTGCGACCAGCCACAAAGCCCCTAGAGCTCGAATCATAAGAGAGAGAAAGAAAGACGAGCGTACAACCCCTCTTCCACCCTCCTCGGCTACCCCTTCTTCCTCGGGACATTTTTACTTCCACCCCGAAGTGTGGCAAGACGTGACCCGAAGTAGCTATGTGGCGCCGCGCGTGCTGTGCCCGTCGCGTCGCGAAACAGGTCCTCCCAGGGGAAGACAGGGATCATCGGCGACTAAGGTCGTGCTTGAACTTGTTCTCTCTCGTTGGCGAGAGCTACAGTGGATGTAAGAGGGGACGGGGACTACACCAACGCTACATCCAAGCCCCCGCACATGTCGTGGAACAAGAAATATGAACTTTACCCGTGACAGGAACTCCTGCTGGTAAAGAAGTCCTCCTGGGATGGCTGGATATATCGTCTTCCATAGCCAGCTGTGCCCTTCTGATTTCCCATGTTCGTAACGTTGCCGTGGCCGACAAAAGAAAACCAATCTACACGTCAGTCGATTGGCTGGCGCTCGAACTTCGTGAAGCATGTTCGAGAATACTTTGTTTCTCATCGACCAGTAAACATGTGTCCGCAGTGCTTACCTACGATAAGAAAACACTTCACAGTACTTGTGAATGTGATTTATAAGACACCACACACATTGGGAAAAATATTTGAGAGCCCTCTAACTTGGCTAAAATGCGCTTTTCAGACAGTTGTTTCTCAAGAAATTTACGGTTTAAATGAAATAATTGGACACCGCTAAAGTCCCACAGTATGAATGCTACTATCGCTCATATCGCTTGACTGTTTACTACCTTCAAATGCGGCAAAAACATCTAGGCTGGAGATCACCTCATGACGTAATATTAAAAGTAAACGTGAGCTGTACTCACCAATACTTTTTTTTTTAGATTATGCACCATGATTTTCATACCTAAATCAGACTGCAAAAACATCCCAACTTCTGAAATTTTCGGGAGGGAGAAAATAAGTTTCAGAAATAGTACCTCAAATGAGGAAACACACGTGTAACGCTTTTTAAATGGCCTTCACTATACGGAAAAAAATTTGTAAATTAACGACACCGATATATACGAGTGTTAAGACAGTACTGTTATGTTTACGAAGAGCCTCGCCTGGAGGACGGGCTAGCGACGACGGCAGTGCAATCAGGTCAGGGGTTGCATAAGACAAGGGCCTCAGCGATTCTCCCCACCGGCACTGAAGTGTGGCAATATAACGTAATGTATCGGGGGAATCGGGGTCTGTCTCCTTCATGCCTTCCAGCCGTCACCACCTCGCCAGGATGGTCCTCGGTCGACCCACGACGTGCCGCCGTCCGTCGATAGCCGACACGATCATCATCAGCCTCCGGCATCATGCTAACGGTGAGGTCTAAGGTGTCCAAAGGGTTGCCCATCATAGAGTGGAACAAATAATTAGTGAAACAGCCGCTCCCCTGTAACCTAAATTATGTAGTACAACTGTGTAGTATTTGTAACTACTTATGTAGAGTAAAACCACCATAATTATATTAATATATATTTCATTTAACAGTAACCCTCACACATAACTTAACCACATAACTAGTTTCATTATAAAATGCCTACCTCTGGCTACAGCCACCCAACCACTATAAATACTATGTAACACCGACTAAAATAACAGTTGTACAACAGTACGTATGATATACGTGACTACCTTACATCAAAGATAGCATTCCAATAGATCTTTAAGAAAAGTATCATAGTTATACTGGCTTGTATAACAATGCCCAATAATTTTGTTTTACGTTTAAGCCGCAGTTGGCTAAGTGCCCCATATCATGTACAAGTTAAAAACTTACATTGCTGTTTAGAAGTTTTTCTTACAGTGTTACTAAGCAAACATTACTTATTCACGTTGAGTAGAGACTTCTAGGCAGGCAGTTACCTGCAGACGAAACACTCGACAGTAATTCAGGGGAACCATACTAAGTTACTAATTGCTGAGCCACCAATTGGATTACAGCTGGTGTTTTCTGGGCAGTTGGCCGGCACAGTAGCAGCTGGGGAGGCTCGAATATAACGCTGTAATTGGATTACCGGCTCTCTGCGTCCACTGACGTTACCTCGGCCACAATGCTGCATCTGACAGCCCTCCTCAACACTTCCCCCAAGCCGCTTGTGTCGAGGGCGAAACACTTCTGCATTCATGTCCTTCAAGTTTGAAAATGTAATATTTCTTTGTTAACAATTTCTGCTCACTCGAGTCCAATCAAACATTTCGGGCCCTAGATATAGCTGTTTATAGACAAATCACAGACGTACAGACATAGTGCATTAGAATTAGCATTGTTCCAGCCAAATAGGGACTCTACTACAGTAACGATAGAAAAGAATAGGGAATAACGTTGTACTGAAGCCCTGCTATCAGAAAACATTCCCCTCAATAAATAATTTTTTCTGCTCATGGATTCTATATTAGTTTGACTTATCACCAGGAACATGTAATATTAGCGTTATTTTTTGTCAGCAGCAGCGTAGACTCTAAATGTATGTAGGCTTGTTCGACGTCTCATGTTGGCTGACAATAACGCGGGGAAGGCTAATGTCTAATATTTAAAAGTGAGCAAGTGAGAGATTTTGGTCAGCGCTGAACATCAAAGTTTTTAGTGCTGGCGAGTGGTACCATAATGCGAGTATTGGAGCAGGGAAAGAGTGAGGGGCGGGGGAAACGGGAGATCCCCTAGAAAACCCGCCGACCAACGGCATCGTCCGGCACGATTACCACACGCTAAAATCCGTGGACCGACCCCGCCGGGAATCGAACCCGGATCACCTTGACGGGAGGCGAATGGTCGGACCCTGTGGCGGCTCGTAGGTTGTTGCCAGGGAGAATACAAGTTGCAGATAACAGTATCGTGTTGTGCGCTAGTTGACGCTACATCCACTGACACGCTGGCATGTAGGTGCCGCTTATTACTGTCTGGTCACAACACAATAAGTAGCCAGTAGATATAGCATGGACATTGGTACACGGCGGCGCGTTCACACGAGTGTACAGTTCTGGGTAACTTGTGCCCTACCTGTCAACAACCCTCCAGCCGCCACTACTGGACCATTCGACTACCGCGGTCCTTAATATTTAAAAGATTAGTGATTAAAGTGCCCAAGCTCTTGACACTACATAGAGATTCTTGGTCGATGGGATTATAAATTGTGCGGTGGCGTGTAGAGACTAGTAAAGTCTAGCCTTTCAAGAAATAATACCGTGAATTTTGTAGGTCTCTACTTATTGCATTTATGTTACTTTAACGTGTCTTTATTATAGAGACTCTTTAATTTTGCGATAGCACTTTTGCATCAGGTTGTTTTAGTGCCCATCTGCTGGTCTCTTTCATGGCAGTAACAGGACATTTTTAACTCTTAGCCGTCTCGGAGTTCTCCCTGCAAATAACAGACGCATGGTGTCGCAGGAACGTCCTCTGACTGGTAGCGTCAAATGAGAGACGTCACTGCACATAGACACGCAGTCGATAATCACCAAGCAGAACTGCAGATGTGCACATAAGGCATTGAAACATTGTGGTGCAAATACTCTTGACATAATAATACAGTGTCCCTGGTCATTATACAACAACCATGAACATATTCTCTTCAGTGGATAAACAGGATATTCGAAGCATGCAACGTACACAAGTTGGACAGCATTCAATATAAATCCAGGACGAGGTTATGCGTGGTGACCACTACGGATCCTTGAATTTTTGCAGAAATATTTTTGTACTTATCAACTTGTTTCAATATCTTACGCGCACATCTGTAGCTTCATACATGTATTTGTGCAACGGCGTCTTTAATTTGACGCTGCTAGTAAGTATAAATTTACTGCAACACAGCATATACATGTGCATTTCCCCAAGACGTTGAGAGTTAAAAACGCCGAATCACTGACCACGTGACAGCGCTGCAGATGTGCACGTAAGACACTGAAACACGTTGCTGCCAAAATACATTTGCGCAAATCAAGGGTTTCTAGTGTCAGCTTATGAATAAGTGAATAAAGATGTATTTTCAAACTGACCGTAAAGTGAATTACAGTGGAAGTAATGATCCACCAAAAATCTAACATAAAATTATATTTCTTTGAACACAAAAAAAATCTACTTCACATTTTACTTTTTTATAATATTCACAGAGTGTTTGCATTGTATAAAGTTATATTTTATTTATTTTTAACGGAAATAAAGGTTATTATTAGAGACACTGTATCTCGCAAATAAAAAATTATTGCACAAGCCTGTGTCAATGCTTTATGTCCACATTTGCAACTCTGATTAATGGTTTGTATCAGCATGTATTTGTTCAGACAAGCATCCAGTTTGACGATAACAATCATAGTAAGTTTATTGTGACAGCGTAAGTCTGCTATTTGACAGTAGAACCATAAAACAAGAGAGTGTTAAAAAAAACATAATATCACTGAGCAGGAAACAAACCTGAAGATGTGTACGTAAGGCACTAAAACAAATCAGTGGAAAAGCATTTTCAGAAAAATTCAAAGTCCCTAGTTAAAGTTGATTTTCAGGGAAGTATTACTACCATTATAATTCATTTTATGGACAAATCGAACACACGTTTTAAAATGTCTTTCTTACAACCTATCACCACGAGAACTGTACACACTTCGTAATGACCCACCCTATGTAAAACATAGTATTCGTGTAACTGAGAAATGTGAGCAAAGCCAGGCAGAACATGTCTACGTAGTAAGGCTGATCTCATCTTCTGGGTCTGCCGCATTCGTATTCTCTCCTCGCGACGGCTACCACGCCGTATAACCCCGTAGCCCGGCCAAACTTACCCAATATTCCTTAGACCTCCTTCACTCCGGTGTTACCTTCTCCTCTTCCTTGCCATCAGCGCTGACGATGTACAACTTCCTCTAGAGCGTGCCTCAACAACGAGAAACTCCTCGCAAGACCACGCAGCGTGTCGCTCATACATCTACCCCACAGGTCTGGAAAACTTATTTTACTCCTTGCGAGATACATAAAATATCACTAAAAAAACTATTTGTAAATTCAGTACACCAATGTTCAAGAGCGTTACGAAAGTAAGTATGGTAAAATTCTTCCCCGTATATCAGTGGCATCGTTCCTATATGTTTAGGAAACAGTCAAACTTGTATAGTTACAATGATGATCATTATCTCTATTTACAAGCTGAATAATGATAAGTGTCTCAACATTATTTAGGAAGTATTTTTATAGTGTACTCGTCGGACATAAGTCGTCAAAATAATAATTGTTATTATTATTATGTACATGAAAATATCGCGGGTTCAAAGCCCTGCATGCTAGACTCCACAGTCCTTTGCAATTTGCAAACTCTGTCTTCAGGTAATTGTTCATTGGCTGCTGGCTCAGTTAGCGACCAACTGTACATCTTACGAGATAACTAGAGACCAGAAAAATTCGCGTTTTCACTTGGGCACAAGCTGGAATTCCAACAACTGTATATTTGTGTCACTTTCGCAGATGGCATCCGACTTATATGTAGGGACATGAAAAATTCGCGTTTTCTTTAACGCACACGTTATAATTCAACAACTGTAAGTTCGTGTCGCTTTCGCGACTGGCCCTTGACGTATTTAACACCTGCTGGAAGTCTCTCAGCCAATAACAATACACCTTAATGTTCCCCGTATCACTGTATCAGCGAGTAGCTTATGAACAAGTGTTGTCCGCTTCAATACACAGTTATTCTTGAAGGTTAGCCTACATGTTACTGAACCCGCGAATTTTTCCCGTCTCTACTTATGAGACACCTCCTGGAAGTCTCTGAGCCAATAACGGAAACGTAACTAATACACACCTATATCACTGTAACAACAAGCAGCTAATGAGCATCTGCTGTCTGCTTCAGTTCACAAGTATTTTTACAGGCTAGCCTACAGGTCTGTGAACCAGCGAATTTTTCGGTCTGTAGAGATAACGCAGGAGAAAGTTAGTGTTTTCATGCTGGTTTGTTATTGGTTGGCGGATATCAAGAACGAATTTCATAAACACTGATGGCGTTCGAAGTGTAGCGTCTCCTTTAATGATTTTGCGAAATGTTCTGGTCTCTAATAATAATAATAATAATAATAATAATAATAATAATAATAATAATAATAATAATAATAATAATAATAAAACCTAGTACAGCATATGCGTACTTTACGTTTCGTCGACAGCGATATCATTAGCGATGTCCTACACAACAATACACAAGGGCAGGAACTAGGACCGGAGTCGTCCATGACCTATGTTGACAAACAATAGCAGGATTTGCCTAGAGCGATTAAAGGAAACCATGGAATGCTAAATCAGCATGGTCGGAGATGGGATTCGTAACCGGATTCTCGCGAATGCAAGTCTAACGAGTTAATGTTGCACCACCTTGCTCGGCGAATCTCGCAAGAGACCAAAAGGAAAACCTGTGTAAGGCGCTGCCAGTTGAACGGAACAAAATAATTCTATATCGACCATAGATACGGGAGTGAATCACAGCTATAGCATTGCGAAGAGGTGGAAATCGTCCCCTGCCAAACTCATAACGCTGATTCTCTGATCTTTAGTTAAATAAATCTTGCCTCGGTGTAATTTATGATTATCTGTGAATTACAGTTGTGGTAATGGTTTCTGTATGACTGACTAGGCGGTTTTAAATACTTCCCAGGTCAAAATAATATATCTGTCGCACCTGATCGAAGTCTCTACCATCTATGCGAGTACCACAACCATAGTCGTATCTTACAGAAAAAAGGTGAGAATTAAGTTTATAGGTGCCAAAACTCTAAAATAATTTAAATAATTTAAACATAATAACGGTCGTGTGAATTTTTTTGTGCCGTAATAATTGGACTTAGTAATTACTACATAGTTTTTTAAATATTTTTTTCTAACACAATAAAAACGTTTCTTTTACAATAAAGCAATATTGTCATATAACAAAGAATAGTTTGAAAAACTTATGTTCAGTGTTACTAATATAAAAATTATTTAAATGACAACTATTATCACCAAGTGCATATATAAATAGAAAACAAATATGAAATTATTTAAATGTCATCAATTATCACCAAGTGCATTATAGCTTTTATTACAAATATTTATTTTAAAATAATAATGTTTCTTTGTTGAGAAGATAAAAATTGTTTCAATATACAGCTTGTGTTGCAAATACCACTACTTATTTACCATAAAGTGTTCTATCAAAACTCTCTTAAGAGCAGCACAATTTTTGATGCCATTTTTTAAGAAACGTTAATTTGCACTGGCTGATATCCAAATAAAATTATTTGCAGCAGCAAACCTTTAGTTGTGGCGTAGAATGAGTTATTGAGCGTAAAAAAAAGTGAAATAAAAAAACACTTTGAACACGTTATTGTGACAGTACTCTATATTTTGAGTCAGTCTGAAGACACGCACAGAAGATGTAGAGTCTGAGCACTCCCCAACACATAACAATTAGAGCTGACGGTTTACCCCGGAAAAACTGTTTGCTTGATTTCAACACACATTCAACTTACCATAGATAACTGGCTTTAACTTGTACTTGGAACGATTGCCCTATTTGACTGAGACAATAGGAATCTCGGTGCTGATGACTGTTATTGATCTGCAGACAGCTACGTTGTGTCAGAAGTGTGATACACATACCATATATGTTGCATGAAACTACAGTGTTTTCAAGGGTATGTTGGCACAAAATATGTTCGCGATATACCATCACCTCTACTTATAATATCCAAAAATGTATTTTATTTTGGCCAAGCATGTTAAGTTTTGAGAGCTGTGAAATATTTATACAGGTTTTTTAGTTTCTTGGAAGTTTTCAGATTACAAATAGTAAATATGATTGTATAATGGCTGAAAGGAAATTCAAGTAGTGCTGACTTTATCATGAACGGCCTATAAGAGAGTCCAGGACATCTTTAGACCGTGGTTCAACTCTCTCCTCACCCCAGTAGTCGGAAAGGCACAGGAGCGAAGGAGTCTAGTGGCAGCCGGGTGTTATCTACTTCCGGTCGCCCTGCGGCCCCGATTCAGGTCACGTGTGGCCTCGTGTTATCTCCCTCTACCCCCTAACGGCGAGGGGTCGGGTTAGGGGTTGAGGCCAGGGGAAGCAGTTAGGGGTGGCAGTCAGCTAACCTCCACAGCCAAGGGAAGAAAAATAAACCAGCGACCTAACAGGTGGATGGTTGTGGATAGTCAGAGACGGCGTCGCTCCCACCCCTGCTAACCCCGAGGGCTATGGTCCGGGCAAAGAGGGGGTGGCTTCGTGTCGAGGGGGAGAGGTTCAAACGCAACCGCTGCGGGCATTATTCACGGCACGCGGAAACCCTTCTGAACCCGTGGCCGGTCCTTCCGCACCCCCCGGCCCCTGTCAACCCGTCGAGGGTTTGTTTCCAAATTAAATTCCTCGCGCGCTACGTGATAACACACGGGGCTCGCTGGTTCGAGCAATGACCGCTACGCGGAGCCATCTCCTGGCGCTAGTGCTGCCCCGCATTCCGCCGCGGACAACGAGCAGTATAATAATATATGCTAAACACATACGCTAGTGGCGGTTAATTGGCCGTGTTAACATATACGCATGAAAGAACATCTAAATCACAGAAGGTTAACTTTTTCTGTACAAAAAAGAAAAAAATATATCTGACGATGTTATAAATGTCATAAATTTTCTAAACGTATATTTGGAAACACATTTAAAACAATTTTACATAACTTATGTTTTTCTTTACGCAAAGAAAGTAGTCAATTTTTATAAATTAGGGTTAATGCACAGAAAACCGTATTAACTGGAGGTAAATTCACACGTACGTACAATAATAGAGATAGCTGTTGATTTCACCAATTATTCAGCACCCGTGTAGTTAATGAGTAGAAATATTAAATAACGCTTCTCGGAGCAGTGTAAGTGTATGTAAACATACTACAACAACTTCTAAATAACAGCACGTGACAATATTTATGTTAACATGCAACATAATTATACAAACATGCTGAAAATAGAATTAAGCTGAGCATTTCTGTGTTCTCTTTACCCCTAACCGCCTAAACTAAAGGCCTGAAGTGCAGGTATAGTTTCATTAGACCAGTTATAGGATTTGTAATAAATCCCGAGTTTAGCCTAGTTATGGAAAATTGTCAGCTGAGGGTGTTCAAACAGTATTTGGAGTATAGTGTCCAGTAATTCACGACAGCGGTATCTTCCCCACCTATTATTAACTCTACTCTAGAGCTATGTAGGTTTCTGTTAGTAAACAAAACACACCAAATCATGCAAAAAAAATAACATTTAGACATAACCAGTTCAATGAAGTGAAGCTAGTCGCACAGTGTTCATTATATCAAGAAATAAAGGACGAAACTAAACATTATATTAAACAAACATAAAGCTGCTGTCGACGTATTTAGTAAAATATTTAAGAATTGTATAATACCTGTAAGGTTATTTTCAATCAATGTAATCTTTAAACGCTTATTTGCTTAAAGTCATTCACTCATAACACGGTGAGCTCTAAAAAATGGTTACGTGACGTAACTGAACTAACGTACCTAACGTACATTAAAAGTTTAAGAGTATTGCGCACTGGTTTAAAATTTCCGTGTTTGACGTTTTGGAACAGCAGAGCGATAAGAGCCATAGTACCACGCTCGACGAGAAACATATCGCCGCTATACGCAGCGTGTCAAACTGGCGTGCAAGGTTTTCCTTGTAGTCTTTCTCCTGTGAGACATTAAAAGGTGACCCTAAAATTGTATTTCTCGATAGTATTTACTAAAGGCCAACGCACACATCTCGTTTTGAATTTTATGAATTCTGGTGACATTTTCGAAGTCACAGCAGCCTTAAAAAAAAAATAAATAAATAAATAAAAATAAATAAAAAAATAAAAAAATAAAAAAAATGAATAAATAAAAAAATAAAAAAAGTTTATAGATATTGTAAGGGACCCCAAAATTCTGTTCCAACAAAGACGCAGAATTATTTAAATTGTAGAAGTATAGATGTGTGTTTTCTGTTCGTAGATAACCGCAGTTGGAACAATATAAGCGGTTTAACGTGAAAAAGAATACGTGTGAAGTTGAAAATAAGTTTACTATCCGAAAATCTTTGTGCGAGAGGTTTACGGAAGTCAAAATTATTTTAAAATGAAAACGCGAGTACTTTTTAAAATTCAGTTATTGTAGAGGCCTAGATATTATCATTAGAGATGATGATTTATCGCGGGAAAAGTTGACTGTTTGATGGATTTCAATACACGTCCAGCTTACCAGAAGATTACTGGCTTTAGCTTGTACGTGGAGCTGTTGCCCTATTTGACTGAGCCAATAAGAATCCTGATATTGTAATATTTGATGTCTGCAGACAGCTACGTTGTGTCAGTGTTTTCAAAACTATCTTGGCACAAAACATTTTCGCGATATACCATCATCTCTAATTATCATATTAAAAATTATAAAAATTACAGTTTTCCATTTTTTAAAATTGTTGTGGTTTTCTTAAGGCCTTGTAACGGAGTTTTGCAGTGATTTCGAAATTTTTTTTTTATTGCTTCCTAATACTCATATCAAAATTTCGCTGCAGAGTTTTGACACTTATATGTCATAATTTGTAGCTGAATTTTTTTGTAGAATTATACTGAACGGTTTTTTAGATTTCAATATCCAAATTACCACGTTTTTCGTCGTGAAAATAAGCAAAAATGAAGGAAATTATTTTTTTGCTGGCGAATGGTACATTATTTTTAAAAAAATGTGTCCACAGTATTGTGCATCGTGTGATTGCACATTGACTCAATTTTTTTCAAAACTTTTGGTTAAAAATAATTGAGTTATTTGCACCAGTCTGAAAAAACTCGGGAACAAGCCCTTAAAAACAGTTTTCAACTTTGAACTCGAAAGTAAATCATACTACCGCATAGTGCTACATAAATAAACGTCCACTGATATAAAAAATCTATTCGGCAAACAAATCTCAAAGAATATTCATGAGTACTTTAGATTTCATGGACGATTGAGTATTACAGTCATCCGCTCGACGTTGTGCCCCTTAATATTCAACTATAACCCCTGATGTACAAATTCTTGCTTTCCAAGTCATAATATTTGTTTAGAGTATAAATAAGATATTTTCTTGCAGAACCAACTTTCTCTATGCGTACTTTAACAAATTTTTGCGCTAAGTTTGCATTTCTTCTTCAAAGCAATTCGTAACTAGTCAGAAAAAAATTAGTATACTATATTTTCTCTCAAGTTTACAAATTTAATTTAACGGATAAGGGAGATTTAGCGCAGTATCTTAAAGAACATGCGTGCTAAATAGATTATTTTAAAATATAACATTTTATTTATAGCCTAAAACAAAAGTGTACATCATTGGTACAGTGGAATCATAAAGGCAGCTCTCTAGATAAAGCTCGTTTTTCCGCGTCAGTAAGGATTTCAATAATGACAAGCATAGCTATATGTACCATGTTTATATCAGGTATTGTTTGATAAACCGTTGTAATGTTTTTAACTTTGAATATTTCCTTCAAAACTACACCACAAATTATTCTAAAAATAGTATTTAGTATTTCAGGAATAATGGCTATGTTCATGTATGTGTGTACAATATATATATGTATATAATGTACACACATATATATTTACATTTACATATACACATAACTCGATATGATATTGAAAAGGATTCGTCAGAAAATTATTTTTTTCGTTTCCCTTCACTTGCATCAGAGAAGTGGTTTACTATTTACACTTCACTTAGCTGAAAAACTAAGGTGGTTATAGTCTCCGCCTGTCAAACAAACGACGCCAATTTAAAGAAGGATAACCTGTAGTTTCTTCTAAACGGACAATTTTGCGAACGGTTTATCCGGTATACGATCCAGAAAACTCAAGACTGAATCGTGCCAAAGCAACCTACGCCATAAAAATAGCAATAACAGATAGTCAAGGCTCGGATTTAGAGCACGAACCTTGCCGATACTTAAAATAAAATGCACTTCATTGCAGTGTCTGTGCCCTCCGAATTTTCATCAAATTACTGTTTAACAGAAGGCCATACTGAACAATATTTACATGTGATATGTACCTATGTATCTTCGATGACACAATTACAATTGGATTTACATTATTTTACAATACAGTCAACACCGCATCAATCAAAACATTTTGCCCCAGCGTCCGTAGTGTATGCACACAATGACCACACATTTTTAATAATTTTGCGTATCCCCGAAACTCAAGTGGGAAAATTCACTAAAATTTTCGTCGTGCTTCGCCACAAATAAGGTCTCTTAGATCACTGCCTAGATCGCTTTACGGCGTAAACGCTGCACGCTAGGATATTGTGCATGCCAAAGTCGCTCTTATCTCTCGCCCACCAGCGTGCACGCAAAACCTCCGTGCGAAAGCTGCGAGATGGCGCTTCGGTCGCTTACAGTAAACACAACCCAGCCTGCAAGCCGTCGTTACGTAACTCCTCGCGAGGCGACGGCGACCGGAGATGGAAGAAGTATGTACAGGGAGGTTCTGTGCCACGGAGGGCGGGACGCGCGCGGCTGAACAGGTAATCAGATGACGGAGCTGTGGAAACACGCCGGAGGAGGTTGATGAGGGGAGGGAGAGGGTTGTAGAGAGAGTGACGAGCGACTGGGGAGAAAGAGAGAGATATATATACGCGTTGATGAAACAGCCGGGGCGAGGAGAAATGAGCGTGAGCACACGACAGCGAATTACCTCTCTATCACCATCCCCCTCCTTCTTCAGCCCAGCCACCTTTTCCGTCGTCACAGGCCACGTTCCAAAATTTAATTTTTTTTTTCGCCCACCACCCCCCACTCCCTGACGCGCGACGCGTGAACGCGTTTTCGAAACCCAGCGGCGAAGAGCTCGTTCATTGGAGAAGCGATGCGATGTCGAGTTCTACAAAGAAAGCGTAAAGTGAAGAGGGGGAAAAATGAGAGGATGGAGAAAGGAGGGTGGTGGGAAATTATTTAACAATTCATATTGCCGCGACGAGAAAGCCTGTATCAAGTCCCGATGATTTGTGGCCCGCCAGCCAGAACGAGCCGAAATTTAATAAAAACGCAAAACTAAATCCCCTGAAATCCTTCTTCAGCTCTTGGGAAAGGTGTATCGCTTTGTGTTCAACTCTGACGGGACTTCATATTGCTTTCTGCTTTCGTGCGTAGCTGCTATATGTAAGTTACACATCTTCGCGAGATGGTAAAATTTCGATTCTACGATGGTAACAGAAATGTAAGTTACTGTTGTTGAGCGTGTGCCCCCTCCCCTTCCCCCTGGATTACATATTTACGAAATATTTTTGAGTAAATACTGATGTGAACATTATGTCAACATAAAACATATTACATTTCCTTATTTTAAAAAGCTGCACGATGTATGGGCGACATTCCCCAAAAAATGTATCATATTTCTCAAGATTGCAGCAAAAAGTTAAAGGGCTGTGATTATTAGAGTTAACTTCTGAAAACAAAACATAATTTACTCAAAGTTAGTTATATATAAATATATTTATGTAGTATACATATAAATAACACACTTGATTAAGAAAACTAAGATTTGGTTTGCCAGTTCAGTGTTTTACATTTAGTTCTGCAAGAACAGTAGGTAATTGTTAGGTTCATCCCGTATGGGCATTAATTTTATTACTTACTGAAGAAACCCGACAGTAAACCTTCAATAATTTGCAAACAGGTTCGCTGGCAAATTGGCTCAAGTTGTCGCAAACAAATTTTTTAAGCTGTTTCTGTAGCAGATGGGTATTAATTATGTTGGACCGCAGTATCTTACATACAGCTTGGTCAACAAAGTTATAAGACAACATATAATATAATAACAGAAAAATAAGTAACTACTTGGTCTGAGGTGATAGAGGTTACCATCCAAACAGAAGCCACTGGCAACAGAGCAGATGTTCGCGTATACAGAAGTCCTCGGAGTCTTGGCCAGGGGTCATTAAGGGGCCCGCCTCGTTGCCATAAAATCACACTGCAGCGTGTTGGAATAAAAAGTTTTACACCGAAACTAATACACGTGTGTTCACGCCGTTTCTCTACGAAAAGAACACACATTTCAGACGACTGCCCTTAAGTACTTTCAAGGCAACACACGTATTAGAAATCCCCTTTCAGGGCACGTCAAAATGGGTCAAAACGGGATTTTCAGTCTGCTTTAGCGGAAAATATACTATCCGAATATATATGAAACCACTAAAGGGTAGTGCATTGGACTTTAGTAAAGTGATTTCGTAAATAAAACAATAGGGTCACCACTTAAATTCCCATAGGAAATTTATTTTTTCGCGAAGACTGCACGCCTTAAGCGTAGAGGCGACGCACCATTGTATGGCCCATAAAACGTCGCCCTTAGCACCATACCTCACTCACACAAACACATGTGCCACGACGCGGACCCCTTAAGTTAAATCTGTGGACATTCCCTATGTCAAGAAACGTATACAGAGCAGCTCAGAAACAAAAACAAAAATAATTTTAATTTATATGTACACACAGTGATTACCAACAAGAATATAACACAACAAGATTACAAAAATAAATCGCTCCAAGAATACAATCAAATAATGTTGCAATCTGACGAAACAACTGCACGCACGCTCCCCTCGTGGCACGGTGATGCCAAGTTTCGTTGTTCTTTATTATGGACCATTCTGTATTTCCAGAACATATAAAATTAACAAATAATTGATTGAAGCCATGTCACAGTAAGAAATTTAGGAGATTGGATTATAAGTTATTTAAGCACAGCTCATCTGGAACAAGAATAGGTATGCTGTAGTTTGTTTCACAGATACTGAAAACTATGTCTAACTATCAGCTACGTAATAACTTATGTACCTTAAACAGGATCACATTACCACGAAGCTAGCTAGTTAAAACACCTAATTGACACTTTTCCGTTAATATTTGTATAAATTGAGTTAAATATTTTTAAACATATAATAGTTCTGAGCAAAGTTTTATATAAATTTGAAAAAAATACAGTAAATAACGTTGTGGTGAAAATTTCAAAAACACCTTTACCATTTTGATTAATAAGAAAGCGAAGACGGAACAATTTTGAAAAGTGCACAAATTCGTATTAATATTTTAAGTTCTATTCTTATTTGAAAATACAAATAAAAACAATTTTAAATAGATACTATAATTACATGTCCATTTAGACTTCTCATAAGCGGAAAAGAACCATTTCTTTACGTACGCTAGTGTTCAGATCATTAAAAAAAATCAAATTTTACCAAAGTAATTTAAATGATTAAAATGCAAAAAGTCAAAATTTAGCATTGCTTCTAGCTTACACATAGTAAAAAATTAAAACACAAATAGGAATGGCATAATTCCCAGTGAAAAGACGTGCCATAAGTAGAAACCTGTCATATTCACACAATAATGTTATGACAAGTTAGTGTTTAAACGCATGTACATTTCTTCTACGATATTAATAGAAACCCGAGATTTCGTGTCATTTTCTGACAGCAGACTGGACTCGAAGTTACTGTGTGCTCACCTGACTTCAGCTGTTGGCTGACAATTTGTGTGGTGCTCCGGAAAGACTTTATCAACTAATAATACAAAGTTCACTGTAAGATGTCCACTAACCTGTGATGCAGACGCACAAGGAAACCTGCAAGTAAATTAGGACCGAATTTCGCCCTACCTGATCTGGGATAAAAACTGGTTGCTCATTAGAGCAGCAGCTGATACTCGATAATGTATGCCTTTTCTTTTAGGCATATTTTAAAGAAGTAACTAAATGTATACCTAGTAATTTGGCTGTCATGGTGCAGCAACTGCGTGCTTTAGTACACAGATCTTGGAGGCTAGCCTACACGACAGAAATCAAGCGAAAATTTCCAATTTCTATCTATAATACAGTGGGATGGGTGAGAGACTTTGGTCAGCGCTTAATATTGAGGTCTTTAGCACTGGTGCGGAGTGACATGAGGTGAGTATGGAGCAGCGCCGGAATGAAAGGGTGGAGGGCGGGACAACGGAGATCCCCGAGAAAACCCTCTGACCAACGGCATAGTCCGGCATGATTCCCACATACGAAAATCCGGGGACCAACCCCGCCAGGAATCTAAACCGGATAGCCTTGGTGGGAGGCGAGAGTCTGACCATTCGACCACCGCGGCATTATGACACCGTGGAGACTTATCTGCAAATCACGGAGCCCACGAAACCACTTGCCCCTAGCCATGGTAATAGTCGAAAAAATATTGAGGGATCACTTACCTGTTGCCTAGCCTCCAAGAATATAATTATTTAATATAACAGATATTAGCAGTTCATTGGCTACTCGTTTATTTAGCGATACCACAAGAGTGGGCCTGCATTTAGTTGCTTCACTAATATTGGCTTCATGTCCTCTAGGAGTTGTCAAGAAAGTACAGGGACAGTTGCGTAAGTGACACAAAATTACAGCTGTATGAATTCTAGCTTGTGTGCAAAAGAAAACGCCAATTTTCAGGTTCCCTAGCCATGGGGTATATGGTGAATATTTCGAGGTGATATATCAGAGATAGTTATTTTTTTTTGTAGTACTTAATTCATGCCGCCTAAATATCATGAACGAGAAAGTTCCAAAAAACAGCAAAAATTAGACTATGATTAGTACTTTTTGGAGAAGTTAGAAAATCACGATTTCATTTTGTCAGCAGAGTATTCGGCGTAGCGTTCCGTGTATGATTAGATGATGGTAAAGTGACATTGTTTAAATATTTATAGAATATCTACAAACTTTCAGTATTGGAGCACCATTGTAATTTTTGTCGCAGATAAAAATGAGGACACGCTGATAAAGAAAACAGAACGTCGGGCACGAACACATCACAATAAAGCATAGCAAACAATCAATTCTTTTTGCAAGTGATCAGAACACCACCTCATTGTTAAGAGTGTTTGATCGTTGAAGAATATGACTATTTACTAGGGTACAATGTAGTTTGTCCTGTGAGAAGTAATTTTCTTTGCCATTTTAAGGCTCGGTTTCATTAGCCACATTAGATTATTTTACGCTTTTATGAAATCCCAAGAAGGAAAAGGGGGGAATTTGCGAGCATAGCGCATATTTTATTAGACTTGCGCTACAAAACAGGCACGACAGTTTACCTTTTGTCGTATGTTTAGGCTGCATTCGGTTGGATAAATTAAGAATACGAAAATTAATGTCAGGCTGATTATGGTCTAAAAACGCGTTGAAAGTTCTACTGCCATATTTGTGCTGTAGAGAAATGTAAATAGAACTGGCGTTGCAACGTCAAATTCCACATTTTTCTTTTCAGAATTTCGTAAAAGCTAAAACTAAAATAATTCAAAATGGCGACTGAAACCGAGCCTTAACATCCCATTTGACAACGCCGTTGAGAATTCTGGCACGTAACTGCTGAACGTCTGGGAAACAATTAAATAACTGTCTATCAATTATACCTACCAGGCACACCAAACTACAGTGTTTCTGGAAAATATTTTGATTTTAGGACCTCGCTCTGTGGTTTCGAAAATATTTTTTGTAACGCAAATTAATGCATGTATCAAAAATTCCTTTGGCAGTTTTAACACTTATATATCAACGTTTGTATATGAATTTTTCTGTTGCAATACACCCAACTGATTTTTAGATTTTTGCCCCCGAAATAGTACACATTTTGTTGTGAAAATAAGCCAAAACGAAGCAAAATATTTTTTTGCTCGCAAACGGTACATTATTTAAAAAAACTCTCAGGCAAAATTGTGTAACGTATGACTGTACACTGTCTCAAATTTTTCTTAAGCATTTGGTTAAACAATATTTGAGTTATTTGCAATTGTTTGAAATAAACGAGAGATCATGGCCTTAAGGAGAAGTCACAACCAACTCTGGTGTGTTTCTGACTCAATTGATTGCAGCACTGTATTTCGCTTATACAAACTAAACGCCTGCAGTTACGACAACTTGTCACGCATCTACGTCATAGCATGGCACTTCTTGGTATGTTTGGTTGGAGGAGGGAGAGGAGAGGACGGCACTGTCGCAGTGCCGTTAGCCTCCAAGGATAATAACCTGTCAATCAAGATTAGAGGCAAGCAGCCTGCTTGGAAAGCCACAAACCGTTATTAGCTTGCAGCTAGAAGGTTTTGTAGGGGCAGGTTGTGAGCCAGAGTGCATCATCTTCTGTTTAAGATTTAAACATTTTCACAAGTACGGTACTCTTTACAAGAGTTTTAACGAAATCGTTTTCGCACTTCTTAGCGAAAATACTAATTTCTGTTGCTTATAAAATGTTTACAACTCCACTGTTTTAGTTTAGTACTAATATTCTTCCGGAGGAAGTATTTTTTCCTACGAATGGTTCAAAAATGGTGCTAACAATAATCGTCAAGAAATGCCAACATCAGAAAATTTACTAGACATATAAGATGACAGCTTACCCATACCCTACGGTGATTTTTACGATTTTCAACTGTCACTTATTACGCAAGAAATGCAACATATGAAATTGTTTTTATTTGACGAGAATGTCACTACGAGTAATATTTAATAGTTGAATTGTGCACGATACAAATATAAAACAATACATTTTTGTGCATTCGAGTGGCTTGAACTCCGGGCCAGTTAGAGAAAGGGGTGACTAATGTAGATCGGGAAACTTAGTGTGTTGAACTGCGGGCTGTCTGGGGTGTCTCCACGCAGTGTGCGTGTGTGTGCCTTTGTGCAACCTCCCTTAATACCTCTCTCCCCCAGGGCAGCCGTCAATCACAGCGACTCCCCTCCTACACGCTGATCCCGTAATCATGTAACACGTGGGGTGGGCAGGTGAGAAAGTCCCGGCGTCATAGAAGGGTGGGGGAGGGAGGGGGGAATCACGCGAGGGAAGGCAGAAGTGCGAAGTGAAAGGAGAGAAATTGCCCTTCTCACAGCCTCAATTTCCGAGTCTTTTACCTCTCTTGGGGAAGGAGGTCCTCCGAGGTGGAGAAGGTACGAGGGTGAAGGAGTGGTTCTCGAGCGCCACAGCACTGGGACAGAGTTCTGCGACACTAGGCTCAAAGCCCCACATCCTACAAGCCCGGTGGTCTGGATGGATGAATTGTTGCACAGACGGCGTGTTCATCGTGTTAAAGACGTTGCCTACGTCAGAGCCCTGGCGTAAGCAAGATTGACAATTACATGTTAAATTACATTAGGCGTAGCTCAGTCTCTGTCGATACTGCGTGCATGCCACCACTGTTTTATTTTTGCTCAACTCGGTGCGACCCACATTGATATACTAATGACCGTTGAGGGTTGTTTTTCAAATCCCTGTAAACTATCCATAAACAATGTAATATTCCTAAAAAAATTGATATCATTACTTATCACTTATAATACATTATTTTTCGTATAGAATTTTCTAAAATTGCTTTTCTATGAGCCGCACCTAACATAATTTAGTATGTAATGTCTTATCCTTGTCAAGCCTCGAAGTAGGCAGCGCCCTTAACTGTAGGTTGCTTAAGAGGTATGGCAACACAGTGGTGAAATAACAGTTTTTTGTTTATTATAGTACGTCAGAATCTTTATGAGATATTTGAAAATTAGATTTTTTTTTTCGTTTGAGGCACGGAAACGGAGAAGACAGTAAGTCGACTCCAATACGTGCGTTAAACACCGCTTCTACTCTTAGTGCAGAGTACTAAATTAGTGCGCAGTGTTTTCGTACACAGTGTTTATCAATGAGACTTTAAGGGGGAGTGTTAGACAATTTTCTTGTATTTTCAGTTTTTGAGCCATAACATTTATTCAAATTGTATTATCAAAAATTTCTATTCGACAAAGCATCTTGGTGTATTGCTTGACGTAAGTAATAATTAATTTGTCGTGCATAATCATTGCAAGGGAATTATTGGTTAACTTTCAAGAATTCTCTTGTAATTCAATTAACGTGAAAGTAGTAGAAATGATGGATGATTACCTTAACACAACCTTGTGTAGTGGGCAGAGTTCAGGTCGGTGTTGTTTTACTCCGATAGAGGCGAGGTAGGGTTGGTCGTGGTCGAATGACTATGACCTGTGTTAAGTCGTGTGTCGCGCAGACGTGACAGCCGTATGTCCGGGTGAACAAGGGTGGTTTGTTTCCGAGGCATGAAGACAGGGACAGATGCCGGCAGGAACAATTTCCTACGAACCTCCGTCAGTGGCGCCTCTTATTTCCTGTCCTCGCCCGGCCGTCCTACAGAGAAACATGCGCTTCTGCCACCCAGCAGGCATTCAGGGGCTCTTCTCTTGAGGAGATACTGCCGTCACCGTCATGTGTACGGTACCTCGGCCACGACTATGTCAGAAAATAGTTAGGAGTACAAAAGTGAACATTATTCCGTGAAAATATATAATCATAATTTTTCTTTCCCTTGAACAATCTGAAGGTAGAAAATTTGTCGATATATTGGCCGTTAATATTTACCTCATATTAATCTGTGTACATTCGGATGTTTACTAGAAATGACACTGACACGTGATAACAGTTGACTGTTTGGAATTTATGATGCACTGTGCATATTTCGATAGTTATTCTGACCACATCAATAGAAGAACATGCCTGGACACTGACGTTGAAAATGTACCCTTATATGATAGATCGGTATCACAGGTACAGTGAAGTTCGTGTCCTAATTGCTAGTGGCACTGGTAGTATGACGGTGTACTGCTCTGTTAAAACAACATCACTATAGTAGAGGCTTTCCAGTCATAAAGTGGTCAACGTTATATTAGTCATAGATAGGCTTAGTGCACTCACCTGGTGATTCCAAGACCCTTGTTCTGACACGTTAGCAATTAATATTTGCAATTCGTTGCAAATAGTTCACACTTTTCAAGCAGGTGTCGTCCAGTCATATGAGGCGCAACACGCTGCAACTTTTCCTAAAATAAATATTGTCAATATCGTTTCTACAAACTCCGTTGTTGGTAATTATACAGCGAAGCAAATTATTGAGTTATCATTAAAAACAACATTAATAAGGTTATTCTAAAAAATTGACGTGTGAAACAGCCGAAAATATGTATAAATTAAATAGAAATTGCCCATTTTGTAATCTCACAAGTTAAGTAAATATATTATTTAATTTCCCTTGAAGCCGTACTAAAATTTGTCATAGCGAATGTGCAAAGACAAACAAAAAGAGATGTTACAGCGAATATTTTAAAATAGATTACAATATCGAAACGGGTGTTCAACTGTGAGGTCCTCTTGTCAAGTATCACACACACACACACAAACACACACACACAAACACACACACATATATACACACACACACACACACACACACACACATATATATATATATATATATATATATATATATATATATATACACACACAGAGAGCTACCTCAGATGCTCGTTTTTTTAAACGGTAATAAATTCGCACTGTGCTAATTGTACGTATTGTAATTACATACGGCGGAAAAAAGTAAATGGCTTGAAATTTCATAATAAAGCAGGTGTTTAAAATATGCTAAATTTATAATGAATTAACTATAGTGATGCTGCCACCGCTCAAAGGTGTTTATATCTCACAGTCGCAAAAAATATGACGATAAATACCAAGTAAATGTTATTTTATTGCTTGTAAATCGTTCCAAACATCCGCGGAATAGTGTATTTGAAAAAAATGTTACACGTTAAATTAAAGCATTTTGATACTCTTTACTAAAATCTATTTATAATTTTATATTTCTATAACGAGTGTCATAGGCCTACGCTTACACCACTAAATTACTTCTGGTTTATTTTCGGGGATTATAATGCTTCATAGCACTTGTTTGCTGTAGCGAAATACAATGTTTTACTTGTAAACAGCATATTACTGCAACGTATGAAGACTACTAAGACGAACAAAAATAATTTGTTAGACCAACATTTTATCAATTAGAATTAAAACTATAGAATAGTATCTGCACGAATGTAAATTTGCAACCGATATTTTGCGGCTATTCTGGTTCTTATTTCTTTACTGTATTGTTTCTACTGGCAGTTCATTCCTAGCTTGTTATGAAGTTACGAAATATTATTTGTGTAACATAAATCCAAATAGAAGTATTTACAGCTCTAAAGCACGCGTTGCAGACTGCAGTCTGATAATATTACGATAAAACTGCCATTAATTTCTTCAGTTCAGAACCATGTTTACACAACAACACCAACTTTAAAGAAATATAACGCCGGTGTGCAAACAACCTATATTTCGACTAGGCTGAATTCATCTTGGCATTCGTGGGAAGATAAGTATGCCTCATGACATTTCCACGCGTATATCACGCCCTTTATCTGGAGATGTTCAACGACATAAATCGCTCCTTGCATTCTCTACGTCACTTTCTTTTATTTTCTGGCTCTTTTCCTCTCCGACTTCCCCTTGTTGATCTCAGATACTTGATATTCTTTTATTCTTTTTTCTTGTCATTTTTTTTAAACGCAAATATTTTCTCGTGTGCCGTCTCAGACTTTCTATTAAAGCAAGGAGAATATTTTTTTTTCTATGCGTGAATTTTTACTTTCTACTGAAGTCTGCCGGACGCGTGGCATCATTCCTATGAAGTATAAGGAAGTCACGGTGTTCGACACAGTAGAGTGTAATTCAACTAGAATCGTTTAAAAGGTGATTCATGCGACAGGTAAATATGTACTTACAACTGTAAATTATTCAACTCTTACTTTTTTTACGCGTTTGGAAGAACAATAGCTAGAGACATGCAAAATTCGCGTTATTTTCTGACAACTGACTAGACTTCAAGTGACTATATGCTTGTTCGACGTCTCCCGCTGGCCGATATTGTCGTGACTTACCGCGGAAAATGCATACACGGTAGAGAGGCCAATCTCTGTAAAGACATAATACACGTAAATGACAACACATAAAAGTTCGTGGCCAATTGATTCGCAGATTATGCTCTGTTATGTATAGGAAAGTGAAGTTTAGTCTGCTACCAAATAATAACGCGAATTTTGCATGTCTCTAACCATAGCAAATAATTAGGGCCCGGAAAATGTTGCGGATTCAATGAGCCGAAAGCTAGACTCCATCGTCCTATGCACACTCAAGCCACGACCATTTGCCATCTAGCTGCTACTCACTGGAACAGTGGACAATGAACGAATAGACAAGACTTGAATACGCATAGGACATTGGATTCTAGCTTGAGGGTCATTGAAACCACGAAATTTTCCGGCCCCTACAAATAATGTGTACTTTCCAAACGATAACTGTTTGTTCATCGTTGATTATGAAGTTTATTGTAAAATAACATTTTAATGAATAAAAATATAGCACTGCGGTGTAACGGACACTGCAACTCAGCAGAACCAAATAATGTCTTACAATTTAGTCCTGTGTATAAAGTATTAAGTGTTTTCGTTTACCGTACGTGAGAGAAAACAGTGATCTGCTACATAGCTTTATAATGATCTGAAGACCTTGGTCCTTTTATACTGAATATATATCACGGAAAACCTCGTTTTATGTAAAGCCAGACTTGAAACTATTTTAGCGCCCACTGCGTAAGAGTAAATCTAAACATCCTCATTATAAGATTTAGACATTTTTGATAAATTTAGCAGCACTTCCAACAGTTTTAGAATAAGGCCGAAATAAAATAGTGGACATGTTCGGACTAACAGACAGAAACGGTGTCATAAAATACGCTAGTTTTTACTGAGTCAAATCTTTGACAACTTCTTAAATAACCTCGCTATTGAAGATACGTACATGCCCATTTTCCAATTCCCTTACGGTGCATCAGTACCCGCCATTTCATAGTAATACAATACTTTAATTTGGCCTGTACATCTTCCAGTGTGGTCTACACATCTTTAAGGCACATTATATAGCTCCATACAATGTGTACAGTTGGTAGTACTTGACTATTAGTATAATAGCTGGCCGTCGTAGTGTGGTCGTTAACATGCCAGCCTATGGTGCGAGAGATCCTGGGTTAGAATCTCAGCTCGGGCATGGATGTTTGTGTCGTTTATATAGGTTTAGATAGTTTGTATGTAAACCGTCTCTTACTAAGCCTAATGGCACAAAACCGGGGGACGTAAATAAATCCTTCAAAATAAAAATAATTATAAATAAATATTGGTACTTATAAAAATTAAGAAAGGCAGTGAAGATGTAACTATTTGTTAATGCTGAAGAAAGTAATATGTGTGCCCTGTTAGGCGGAAAACTTTGATAAATCTCTTAGCACGGAACAAGCAGGGAAAAAAATTAAGAATTCGAAGGTAACGGGTGCCGATTCCCCTTAACTTAATGACAAACAGGCA
>PNEQ01055203.1:39167-79930 GCA_003012365.1 Medauroidea extradentata
GGGGGGGGGGGGGGGGTGGATCGCGAGTATAAACAACCCTTCAAGTACGGAAGGAAAAAACTCTTCCGCAACTCTCATTACCGGAGTGTTTCCACGTCGCAAGGGTGGTGCGGTGCTTTTATCCTTTCCGATAGCCACACCCTTCAACCCTTCGCCCTTTTCTCCCCACAGCTCTAATTGCCGCTCTGGAGAGACGTCACAACCAGAGAAACACAAGAAAACACTCAAGAAAGGGGGGGAAACAACCCTAAATCCGTTTATTACTGAGGTCTATCGCTACGACTGCTATAGCATCAGTAGATGGTCTCGGTGTTAGCTCTAGGATCGATCGTTGGAATGTACATTACACTGGTAACGACGGACGATACATTCCCACTTATTATCTTTCCCGCGCCGCCATAGGACTTCACGCACAGAGGAGGAACTGTCTTGTGACATAACCTCATCGTCAGTTAGGTCTCGTCAAACACGTAAATTCTTGGTTTCCCATTAAACTGTTGAGTATCTTCCCACCGCACGTCGAAACTATTACTTCAGAAAGGCCATTAATACAATATATGCAAAACAAACAGAAATCAGAAATTTTTACATGGCTCAAATATTCCCTAGTGTTTTTTTATTCAAAGCATGATTTTATAAGTACCTTCTAAAGCACAGAAGTAGAAGGTATTCAGTGTCAATAACGTGCAAATTTAGATTTGTCAGACTCACGCATAACCAGAAAATTATCTTCGGAATTGTTGCGAATTGCTTTCAAGGATCAGCGAGTAGGAGACCAGTAAAAATATACAGCACTTAATTTCGCTTTCGTGCTCTCAAAAATTATGATATTTCATTTTACATAGGATGAAAACTCAACAAACGTCCATAAACTGCACGAGTTTACACATACAATAGTAGGAGTTACCACGAAAATTTGTAATTTTTGTTACTTTTATGAATTTGATTGAAACTAAGTTGATGGACACTGTAGTAATAAATATTTAGAATCGGAAGGAGCGGGATACACAATATATGTAGTTTGCTGTAAGAAGAGCTCATTTTTAACGCAGGCGTCAATTAACAAATGTTACTGGTTGGAAAACAGAAGGTAGGTGAGATCAGGCCTGCAATGAAATGGTATCGTCAGACTAATCAATTTGAGGATTACAATGCAAAGGAATTGAAGTAAGTTTAGACTGAAGCACATCTGTATTATTTGTCTTAACACGGCGTAACATGTAATCCTCATTATCAGCGGCTTCAGTTGGCTGTAAGCCCGCAAGAGTCGAATGTAGATGTTATATAGAGAAACGAACTCCGGGAACCCCACACACGAAATTTATGCTCAAGTGAGAGGGAAGGAAATACATTAGTAGATTCCCTTGTCCCGTTGTCTGTACGGGCAGACATTTTCTCTGGTAAACGACAAACACAGGCTGATCTCGTGGTAACAAAGCTTACTATAACTCCGTATGTTTGACGATAGTACATGCATCAGCACTTTGATTACGTCATTTTAATGTAAGATTGACGTGTAGGATGTGTTGCTTAGTGAAGCTGACTGCACAACCCGAAGGTAAACCTGTCCAGTGAAAGAGATCCTAAAGTAAAACCCACTCGGTAAGAATAATAGGCAAATAGAGTGTAGACATAGCTTTAAAAGTTCTTAACAGCTACTAAGTTTGGTTCAGTACTTTGACTGGGCCAATAGTACCACTTAGAGCAAATGGTTAAAGTGGATGAAGAAATGCTCTGAAAGCGCTCGTCTATGTGTACCAAAATAGAAATTTCTTTTCTTCTAAGTAGACACATCAGTTGGATGATCTTCAAAGTTTGTGAATACCGCTCCACGTTTCATTCTAACTTGGATCAAACATCACTCATAAAAATCCAACGTGCCAAGGAGACACATTTACTAGTCACAGTATCGTCCACAGCCTCCCACAGGAGCAGCATGACGTCAGCTGCATGTAGATAGTCCAACAGTTCAGGAAGTGCACTGCCCACTTGGAGGGTCCTGGCGTAAGTGCAAGGGGCGACTCCCCCTCCAGTATCGACGATTCGTCCCGCGTGGCCGCGCCCCTACGAATCCGCCCAGCCAGCCCTCATAACTCAAGTCGAGAGGATCCAACCACCACGACTTCCCTTCCCTGCATCCCTCACCGGCACTGATCTCTGCCCTGCGAGCCCGCCCATTTGTCATCCGCAGCTTCCGAGAGGGCTGCAGGGATTTCTACAAGCTCGGTTTGTCTCGGATATCCACCTCCCCAAGCACGTTCTCTTGGGACCAATCCTGTTCTCTAACCACAACACACTCAGCAGAGAGAGAAACTACATGAAATGATAACTACTTCTGCGCACATGAAAGAACTCCAAACCCACTTATTTACTCAATCGAAGATTATGAAAGGTTGCTATCTTCATTCCCACTTGTAAGATAATAATTCATACTTTTACTAGAACCTGTGATTTATCACTGCAATTGTTGAATGTTTGTTGTGTTTCAGTGTAGTATGCATTTATAATATAATCTGATGTCCTCATAAATCTGTCTTCATTAGACTGATCCTAAGAAATCCTTGTCCGACACTACTAGACATTCGTCATAATTCTGCAAGGAACTAAAACGTGTCAAATGATAGTCGTCCAAATACGTAAGGCGCTGTTCTTTATGGAGTTTTGTAAAATACGCTGGTAGAAAAGTTTTCTGTGATTTTCCATTGCCCCTTGCTGTAACAGATATTAGGCAGTGACAGAATACAAAGATAAGAGACGATGCCACTGTTCGGTGGGTTTTCTCGGAGATCTCGTGATTCCCCCGCCCTTTCATTCCGGCGTCGCTCCATAATCACCTCATGCCCCCCTTCGCCTTCGCCTACGCCTTCGGCCAAAATCTGTGACTCACTCAAGCCGCAGAGAATTTATACAAGTCACTAGTACGTAGGCTTTCTCACTCGTCAGCGAATTAACCACCTTTAATTTGATCTTTGAAAGAACTGTGCAATGGGAGTTCATGACTAGATTCAGTTTCTTGGACGTACTCCATTGCAAAATTGAACGACTTTCAAAGAAAAACTAAACAAATAAAAGAAAACCATAAAATAAGCAGAGTATGCTTAGTCAGCAAGATACAAACACAACATGAAATTCAGAGATGGAATCGGGTCAAATAAAAACAAGGAACAAACAGATAATAAATGAAATTAATGACAAATAAAATAAAAACCAAATAACATGTGACACAACTATGAGACGAAACAACAAACACAGTAGATATCAGACACGGACAGAAAAATAACAAAAGAACACAACAAGTAGACGAGACAAAATGCAACAGATATCAGACATATACAGACAAGACAAACGACACAATGAAGAGACGAAACAAAACACAGTAGTTTTCCAGACAGACAGTGTTACGACCCAATGTTTTTCCAGTCTCCTCATCAGTCGCATTCGTGTTCCTGAACCCTGTGTGTCTACCTGATGAGGGGAACAGATTTCAGTTCCCGAAACGTCGTAACACTGTCTGTCTGGAAAACTACTGTGTTTTGTTTCGTCTCTTCATTGTGTCGTTTGTCTTGTCTGTATATGTCTGATATCTGTTGCATTTTGTCTCGTCTACTTGTTGTGTTCTTTTGTTATTTTTCTGTTCGTGTCTGATATCTACTGTGTTTGTTGTTTCGTCTCATAGTTGAGTCTCATGTTATTTGGTTTTTATTTTATTTGTTATTAATTTCATTTATTATCTGTTTGTTCCTTGTTTTTATTTGACCCGATTCCATCTTGGAATTTAATGTTGTGTTTGTATCTTGCTGACTAAGCATACTCTGCTTATTATATGGTTTCTTTTATTTGTTTAGTTTTTCTTTGACAGTCGTTCAATTTTGCAATGGAGTACGTCCAAGAAACTGAATCTAGCCACCTTTAATTGAGTGTCCTGTTTTTCTCTTTAATTTACAATTCGACAGACGTATATTTAATCAAAATTTGTTTACAAAATCACAATGCATAGCTCATATACTCTAAATTGATATTGTTACATGCTGCATACGCAGGAACATTTATGTTTGTATGATCGATAGTGTAGCGTACACTGCACACTAGTTTCAAAACACCCACTATTCTAAACCATCATACGTTTTCCGGCGTATTGTTAAAAACTCTACTTACGTGGTTTTTAAACCAAATTACTAAGAAGTGCTATGTTTTATGTGATCGTACGTTGTCTGTAAATCGTTTTAATATACGACAGTTTATTTCAAACATTAGTAGATATAATATTGGAGAAGTATAACATCAGACAAGGTTTCACTTTATCTACTCAAGTTAAGGCGGGCTGTAACTTTTCAAAGGCCTGCTTAGTCCATCTTCTCCAAGCCTCCGCAACTGGATTAGAAATAATTAATTGTTACCAAAGATTTCTTAAGTGTGGTTTCAACGGCCTTATAAATATTGTAATAAAAGTGTTAAATAACTATTTATATTTCTTAAATAGTTAAATATATGCTTTATCCCCTTATAGCTTTTCTATGAAACTCATGGCTACATATTTTTAATTTAAGCGTTTTAATAATAATTGTGATAGAAACACAGTAGTCCATATCCGTTTTACTGTAACATAATTTTTAATTTGCTTGGAGTGTTTGGATATCTAAATACAAAGTAGTGCAAATGCGATATCTGCAAACTGTCTCCCTACTTTAGCGAGCAAACATTGTTTTTCTAAACAATTACGTAAGGCTGGCAGTAGCTCCCTTCGGCTTACTTCGGTGAAAAAAAAAAATTAAGTACAGTCACAATGGTGTCGTTATGTAAACCCTACCTTTCCGCTCTTTACGTTAGCAACACATTAATTTTGTTCATAACATTTTTGAGACTTTCTAGCACGGAACGACTTTTCTCCAATTACCTGTAATCGTTATAGCACGAATTAGTGTACTTGTAAATTGTTTTCGTGTTTTTTAAATTAACTAATTAATCAATCTCTTTTTATGATTCTCAGCTGACAACATACATGCTGAAGATGATTTTGTAAACAACTACAATGTAGCAGGTGTTGAAAAAGAGCGCCTCAATATTGTAGTTAGTAATTAGAGCAACACAAGGTGATCTCTACCCTGCCACCCCTTCTTGTCCTAGAAGTTACAGGACAGACTCGTGACCCCGCAACTTCTACTACCCCCACTTACCACTCCATCCTCCCCTCCCCTCCTCTACTCGCCCCTGCAGTGGTTTCGGACCGCGCCGAACTTCACCCCTCTGAATATTCATGGCGACCCGTTAATTGCGCAGAAAAAAACGTAACATTTTGGAGCGTGCGAGAATAATGTGTGATGCCTCAGGGGGCTGGGAAACTAGGAGGTCATGGGACGTGGACAAACGCTGGACACGTTAATTCGGGTAGCCAATAGATAAGCAGCGGGCGAATAAGAAAGGAGAAATTTTATACGACCATTGCTTCCTCTTTTGAGAGAGGCTAATTTTTTTAAGGGAGAATTTTTTTGTTGAGTTCTTTCTTTACTTTAAAAATACTTTCTTATCCAAAACAAAATGAATGTTGCTGCAGAGAAAAATGTTATTGAGCTGTGAGCCCTGCAAAGATACTCTGCCGCAAAGGAAATATTCGTTTAGTAGGTACGGTAATGGCAATTAAAATTGTGTTATTATTACAATAGTTAAATATAAATCTGCATGCTGAAGTTAGTTGTTACGATATCAACACAAGGTTTAGTTTGAAAAAAAAATAGTAGTAACAACAAATGTAAGTTTTTCAAATTTATATTTCCTGCAAGTCAAGATTTCTTTACCATAAGCTAAATATTATCAAAGAAAAATTTTTTCTTCTATGTAAGGAATACGTTACTGTGTTGTCATTTTTCATTGCGAAGCAACGTATTATGCTAAAGTAACGGAGAAGTATCATTTTAAAAATATTTTATTAGATTTCCCACAAACTTCGATAGTTCCCACAGACAAAATGGACGTATACTCCACGCGTTTGTTGATGAAATTTATTCCACATTAAACCACATGTGCTACTCAGAGTTGTTTCTCTTATGTACCTTTGAAGATTTCCCCAAAAATACTTACGCTTCATCATAAACGCTTATCTAAATTTTACCAATAACAATAACGACGTTTCAGAATTTTAAAAAAAGTATTGCAATTTGCAGAATGTTTTTTATGAATTTCTCGAAGTAGTCCATTACATTTTATTTCACTGTGCTTTATTTGATTACAGTAATGTCAGTTGATTTAGGCTATTTGTGTATCCTAAAGCGTGCTAATGTTTGGTTTTGTTATGCCTCTTATGTAAATACTATTTTATGAAAATATATTTCAATGAGAAAAACATGTATTCATTATAAATGTTTACAAAAGAGACACTATCTCTCACAAATTATAACATGCCTTCTAGCCCCTGAAGGAGATTCAATATTTTTACAATGTAAATACACAAAGTCAGGTTATAAAAGCCGTAGAAAGTCAGTTAAAACTGCATTATAATCAGAATTGTCTGTTTAATATTATTCAATTATGATAGTTCGTTTAATGTCATTTAGATTTAATTTAGTTTTGTGCACTGGCGGGAGGTGCCAGGCTTGAAAGGAGTGTTAAATTGTGTCACAGCCATTTAACACTTACACAGCAGGGAAGGGAAAGTTCAAAACATGGACTCTGTGAAGTAGGTTAGCATAAAGTCGTAGCTACGCCTAACCCCTTAAGAGGGCGTGGTTCATAATTCAACGCTAAAAGCATTAATCTATAACTGTAGGTTTCTTGAAGCCAATTTGTGAAAATTAAACAATAGCAATCCTAGACAATAGTTTTAGCCAACGTTTTAAACAAAATTGTTTATAGTGATACGAACTTCTGAGTCACAATCTCTGACGCCGGAACCTCGTGGATTTAACTGCGGCGCAAGAGATCACGCGTAACGAATTAGTAATTCTGGATAAATATTTACTCATAATGTTGGCAAATACCATCCATATTGGCTACGAAGAATGCGTAGAAATCAATAAATGTTTTCAGCGTCTATATATCTACCACGCATTCTTAATGTACAATGTAATGTTAATTTTATTATTAATCATCAATGGTTCAAATTTTGTAAAAAGTTTAAATGTATGTTAATGTTAATCTGCGTTAATATGAAAGGAAGATTAAATTAAATGGATTAAAGGCCGGTTAGGTATTGACAGTCAACCACAGAGATTGGTTGGATGTTAAAGGGGGCGTTTCTAGAAAAGATCACCACCGTCACAAGAAGTTACAATTCGAAGGACATGGAACGTATAAATAACAAATACCCACGGATCTACTTAAATTATATTGCGCACACTTAAATTTCATGGCATGAACTACTTCCGACACACAGTCTGGATTAATTTTCTAAGCATTCCGATGAATATCATTTGAGGTCACTGCACCTTGTAAGAAAAACGACCGAGCGTTGCCCGTCGTACACTTCACTAGGCTGGTCGGTGTCGACGACCAGGACACAGACTAAACAGTCATACAGACGTGAAACGTCTTGGCGGCTCGACTGACGTGGGCGAACTTCGTCGCTTATCGGCTGGCCGCGTTTGTTTGGGCACTGCAAGCTACCGCAGGTTTCCTATTGGTCTGGCTGCCGGCAAACAGGGCAGCCGCCTTACGCTGATTGGTGGTAGATGTTTCCGCCATGTTGCTGGCCGGCGAAGCCATTTTGCTGCGGTGTGTGTGACTGAGTTCGTCGCCATACCGGCAATTTCACTTCTGTTCTTCAAAATATTCTGCACTGTAAAAAAAGTGAGTAATATTACTCATCATATGTATGGTAATATTCCCCAACCTTGAGAGGAAAATCTGATTTCCGAATATGTGTTGAAAATTTTGGAAGGTAGTGTATTCGCCACACAAACCACTCGGAAGTTTCACTCGCGCGTTATGTCAAATTGTCCTAGAGGGCTTGCGCAATACGTAATGAAAAATTACATTACCAGTTGAGTAACTTTCCTTGACATGTGTTGAGTGATTTTCCCTCACTTGTACAGGTAATTAGCTTCCATTACACGTAGAGTAAATTTACCAATTTTTTTTTACAGTGTGTGACCAGGAAATGTACCCTGTTTGCAGCACCGGCTAACAGGAGAGAATTTTTATCAGTAGCACTCGTTGGTAGAAAGGGTTTTGGTCTTGTAGTTACCATCTCAGGGCGTGCTGCGTGTTGGGCAGACTGGGACAGAGGTCCGCCTCTGTAGAGCATGTTGCTCTGTGACCTACAGATGTTCGTCGGGCCCTAGATGTTTTGCTTGGCGCGTGTAACACTGGAAGGGTTAGCAAGGGGCCGCGGGGAAGGGAATGGGGTTCGGCGTAGAGGCCGCACGTGGTTTGTTAAAAGCAGAACCCGGCCCGAAAAGTGGCTGAGGAGGGGGTTGGCTGGATGGCTAGATGGTTTCATCCCTTAATGCCGCGGGGCGCGGGAGTGGTGTAGGGTGAGAAAGCGGGCAGATGCCAGCATCGAGGCCCAGTCTCTCGTGGGGGAGGAGGTCTCGGGGCTTAACGAGACGCCGACCTTCGTAGGGGCATTGCCCCTTCATGGGAGCTGGTGCCCATCCTCCGAGGAGGTTACGCCCCCAAATGCGCCCTATAAAACTAATGCGGCGTGCGGCGGCGAGTTACGCCTCTCACCACCACCCAGCCCCCCTCCTCTTTGTCCTAGAAACTTAACTCTCTCTCTACAATCCTCCTGAACAAGGTGTTTGTATTCATTCTGCGCGCCATTATTACAACTCGCCCCCAGAGGGAAGCTAAAACGGAAACACGATTCTTTAAAGTGGAGAGACGTTATTTTCATCTAACTTACTTTCCAGTTTTTATGTTGCTCTACCATTGAAATAAAACAGCATTTAAAAAAAAGTACGAGATTTATAGAGCTGTTAATTTTTTTTTTTTTTTTTTTTTCGGTAGGTATTAGCACACGCGCGTGAAACTGTGAGCTTATATACATTCCAATTGAAACAATGAGTGCACAAAGAAAAAAAAAATATTTTTTTCTAACCTGGAGCTCTTTGCGTAGTCTTCGTGATTGGTGAGAGAGCTTCAAGGAGTGGATATTAACTTTCACTTGCTTGCTCTCCATTGGCTGCCGGCTAGACCATAGGTGTACGCCTCTGCTTGTGATTCGTGGGTTAGACTCAGCTCCTCCCACATACGACACACCATCATTACAGATGATGGTTTATCGCTGGAAAGCTTGACTATTTGCTGAGTTTCAACGCACGTTGAGTTTACCAGAAGATTACTGGCTTTCGCTTGTACGTAGAGCTGTTACCCTGTTCAACTGAGCCAATAAGAATCCCGCTATTGTAAATTTAGATGCCAGTTATTGGTCTGCAGACAGCTACGTTGTGTCAGACGTATATCACCCAAACATATAATATACCACAAGAAACTAGAGCGTATTCAAAGGAATGTTGGCACAAAACATTTTCGCGATACACCATCATTTCAACGGCAGCAGCGAAGATTTTTTAGTGTTTAAATTAGCACATAATTTTCAATACACAAATTAAAAGAGTCCGCGTGAAAAAAATACACACTTCCGTACATAACGGTAAGAAAACTTGCACATTAATTAAAGATGGACAATCTAACCGTTGGAAACTTGGCATATTTTATCAGTAAAGAAAAACGCCTAAGGCAAAAAGTATCCAATGACAAGTTATGTATGCAACCATGCACTACACTTTACAAAACAGCATACTCAAAGATAATAACGTCTTTAATCAGAAAAATGCATGCTCGGACGGTAAAAATACGTTGGAATACTACCGTCACAGTATAAAAGAAACTATATGTTGAGTGTAATTTATCGTTGGGCAAGTAGAATGTTTGTAGGTTTCCGTGTGGTATTTACATGTATGACGTTCTTTTGTCGTTATACTTGTGTTCCCACACCGAGTGTGATGGCGCAACGGCAACACCTTGGACTCGCATTCGCGAGGACCCGGGTTCGATCCCCGGCTCCGGCCATCCTGATTTCAGATTTCCATATTTACCGAAATCGCTCCAGGCGAATGCTGGGATGGTTTGACTCCTCTCACAGCTCCTGTTATTTTACTAAGTTGTGTTATTGTCTTTGATGACCTCGATGTCGACGAAGACGTACAGCATATTTACCTTAACTTGTATTCTCATTTTATTAACCCACTGGACTTCAGGTACACTGTAAAACATTATATTTAATTTTCATACACCGATGTATAGGGTTGTTAAGAAAATAGGTGTAGTGAAAATGTTTCCCATTATGTGTATTGTGTATATGTATATGTATATATATATATATATATATATATATATATATATATATATATATATATATATATATATATATGGTAGCATCCCAGTATAATGTTTAGGAAAAAGTTACATTTATACTGAATTTTCGTTTACTTCTCTTTAAATCTGCCCATGTTTGAGCGCATGGACTATTTACAATCACAATATTTCTGTAATTTTGAAAATTATTTTATGTTTATCCTTCTAATTTATTTTTCTTGATTATTAGCGATTATGAACACGGCATGTATATTTAGCTGTAGAATACTTTCACCGTCCGACCGCTTGGTAGATCAAGAGTGTCAGTCATGGGTTCAATTCCCGGCCAGAGAGGTGCATTTTAATGTTCCCTTCACGGATTCACGACTAGGTGTGGTTTTGTGTTTGTCCCTTCACCGTGATCTCTATGAAACCAACGGTGAATCACCGCAGTATCACACTTCCGTAGCCCCTGTTGAAGCCGTCAATGGCAACTACAAAATAAGGAAATAGATTTAAACAAACTCTTCCTTTGTGTTCGATCCATTAGTCATGTTAAGGTGGCAACGTGTGAGATGAGTCGTTGTTCCATACAGCATAACTGTACAATAAATACGCCGATAGATGGTTATACAAAGCCACGAGTCCAACATTGCCAGGGACGAATTTCAGCTGCGGCTGTTCAAATAGTATCCCGAACAGAGTTTTCAACCGTCCAGTAAGTTACGAGACCTTGAAGTTAATTGCAGGACTCTAGACATCAGCTGGTGACCGGATAGCGACAGTAATTTTAGGTTAAAAGAATTTTGCCACACTTTGTCTCAATGGCGTGACTGGATGTTTTCAACATATAGTGTCTTAGGGTTCTCCCAGCAGATCACAGACGTACATTGCGCGCCAGCTTAGATGGCGAATGGCAGCTACTGAGTGAAGGGCATATTGATGGAATTCAAGCAGCAGGCCGCTGCAAAAACACCTAGTAGCCTATAAACACCGGAATTAAATCGACCTATGTAAATTAGGCATTCGAATTTAAAACAGTAGTAATATTTTATGCAACACATTCCACCTCGTTACCCGCCAACTGACATGTCGCGTGCTGTAAGTTGCCGCAGTAACCTCGTTGAGAATGGCACAGTTACATAAGTGACGCCTCTGCACTAATAAACTCTGCCAATAACCTTCATGCAGGGCTGCAAATATGTACGCAGGGCACTGTAGCGAACTGTTGAAAAAAAACATTAATTTTTTTACAGAAAATCATTTGCTCTAGTGATCGAGCAGAGCAGAGCACGTGGACCCTGGCGTGTGAGCCGTGTTGTAGCGTAGTACGAAAATTATTTTTTCTTGTATAACTACTAAAAATGTTTCCAATACGGTTGACTACGAAAAGAAGACACTCTTCAAACTGTGTCCTTATGATTTAGAAAATATGCCGCTCGCTTTAAAAAAAAAAAAAAAAAAAAAAAAAACATGTTATCCAAGCTTCTCAAAAGTGTTAAAAATTGCTTTTTTCACGTCGCTTCAGCGAAGAAAATATCGATCGTAAACGTAAATCTAAGCCATAGAAACCTGCATTGGACATTACCACAAACTTTCCACAAATAAAACAACAGGGTCATCACTTGAAGTCCCGTTGACATTCTACGAAAATGCTGCACGCTAGTTTAGTCCATCGCGCCTATAGAGGCGATGAGGCGTTAGACGGACGTGTTATGTTCAACATATCGCCTTCTCCGTTCCTGTGTTTCAAACGCAAAGGAAAAGATACCGTCCACTAACTCTTAATCCAGGAGGACACTTAGTACAACTTCGTATGGTAACGACAGCGGTAAGTTTGTTTGATGAACACACAGTGAAATCTGATGTTATGTCCGCGAGGCATGTACTACGTTGTGCGCGACCGCCTACAGCCAACAAGACAAGCAGTACACGCAGATGCCTCTCTCTCTCTCACTCCCTCCTCGGACAAGGCACCCCCGTCCCTCTCCCTCGCCACGCACTGCTCTCAAGTCTTAATTAGCGGGCCAAATTAACACCGCAGATAACCAGGCGAGCATGCATAACAAGGGCGGCCGGGCGAGCGGCCCGACAATACCAGGGGAGGGGAGGGTGGGAGGCTGTGGTCCACACACAACCGCAGCGTAGAACAAGCAGGTGGACAGAAGCGCAGAACTTGCTGGCTCTGCGGTGGCGTTATTGGACCTCGGGGAATACCGCGAGTTCGCCTTGCAGGTGAGGCCGGACTGAAAACTTGTGCCGCGTGTTCTCGGTTTCCGCAGTTCGTTCATTTGCAGCTGCTGTCATGATAAGCTTCCTTCTCTGTTTTAACTCGCCAGGGGAAATGTACTTTATTCGCTCGTTCCATTTCTCGGTTTTCATTGGTTATTCGCTGTAAACAGAGGAAAACCCATGTTTATCTTCAACTTTTTAACGCGTTTTGTGCGTATCTGATACTTATGACAAAATATAATTTTACTGTCATGGCCCTTTGGAGTGTTAACAGTAAACATTTCTCACATACCTGTTAATTCTATTATACACTCTATGCTGTATATCATCTATTTCAAAAATAGTTAATGCTTGTTTCAAACGACATAAATATTACTTATGTTACACTAAATACTCTCAATACAATTTACAAGGTGGTAACAACTGAGTGTTATGTAATCTTTAGTAAATGTGTGTTCCTATTATTCATATTACTCTCGGCATTTGCTGCACTATCCATAACAGCCATTTCATAGCACGGAGTAGCATTTAAAGTTACAGGGTTGTTGGGATAATACGTTTATTTTTCCGTATACTGACGTCAATCTATTTTCTTTAATTTTTTTTATTTACGAGAAAACCTTGTAAACTAATGTCAAAACTATTATTTTTCCGGTACTAGAAATATTTTCAAAAATGTGCTAAACATATACCAAAATCAATAAAATTGAATGAAATAAATGTTTAATAAAAGAATGGTTGGTTTTTAAGAACACAAACTCCGCAGCCTTCAAATTTTTACAGAACATTTTGTGCGATCACAAAAAAAAACTAGAAAATCATCTTTAATGACATTACAAACATTTGCTGCAAAATGTATAACAACGTTGTTGAAAATGTTCCCAAAGTCAGATATAAATACAGTAAACGTTTTGTAAATATTAGAAAACGGCTTGCAACTGTGTGGAAGTATATAAGTATTTGTAAATTTCCAAGCATTTCAAGTAATTTTTACGACAACAGTTTATAGTCGTTGATGTAAATAATGTGGATAAAATGTAAAGTTTATTTTAGATGTATTTTTCAAAACAGTTTCTGAAAATTTTGTTGCTATCTAGAGTTTCACTAACTTTTTTCTGAAGAGCGAAACACTAACGTGAAAGCTATATTACTTATAACTTGTACAAAGTTAGTCAAAAAAATTTAATCAGAATTTAGAAACAGGTATGTTTCTAGAATCAGGTTGTTTATTAATGTGAAAACAAAAAAAAAAAAAAGCATATCTGTACGATATATTCAAGTCGCAATGTCGTTTGGAACAGTAATCGACCTATTTGTGTTGGCAACGAGAAGTTCTTATACGATAAAACGCTAGATTAGTTAGCTCTATGTAACCAAGCGGTAGGCTATAGAATTCTTATTTAGCTTCTATACTATTTTTATATACCACTGGACATTGATACACAATAAGCCATAATTTTTGTTGTAATGTGCTTAGTAAGAAAAACATTTGATGGAGGAATCACAGAGTTTTTATAAACAAGCTACAAGACATATATTAATTTTAAGACCTACTTATAAAGTTAAATTGTATTTAAGATCAATTATATTACATTTTTACACGTATTATAGTAATTTGAATAACTGTAAAGCACTACATTGTTGATAATTGCAGTGTGTATTATATATACCAGTAGTTGCAGAGCAGTTATGCTTTCAAACGTCAAATAATTGTATGCTGTTGACGTGGAGAAAGTCTTAGCAGGGCTTTGAGAATTGTAGGGTTATTAGCAAATCAAGGATGGCAATGTAGCTTCAGTGTAAACGCCCGTGCCAAACGCCCCCGGACAGTTCCGGGCCGCTGTACCGCCACGTCGGTATGTTTGCAGCTCTGCCTAGCGTCCAGGGGCCGCGAGCGCAAACATTGCCCCTGCTGCCGGCCTAGAATCCTCCAGCCCACGCCGGTAATCCCAGGAACAATGACTGTTATTGCCCAGGAAACATGTTTCCCGGCAAGCTACCCCGGTCTTGTGGCCCGCATAATGCGCGGCGGCAGTCAACGTTTACACGCGGTTAGAATACTTACAGAGATCAAGGCTCTGTGTTATCGTGTGCCCGAAAACATTCTTGAAATTTATAACACACAGGATATCAGAAAGCGGAATGACATGCATTTTCCACTGAACAAATAATTATAATTTTTACTTTAATTCGATGATATGTAATACTGGAATTTGGAGTACCTTGCTTGAGTTTTTCTCATGTGTATGCGTAAATTAAAAAGGTATTATTCTGATTGTAAAAAATGGACGACAAATATTATGTTTACAGTATACTGTTTTACGCCTAGTCAGACTTAACATTGGCAGATCACATAAAAAAGAAATGAAGAACAAGGCGAGACTTTTTTGCGAGACTGGTCGTACTGCTGCGGATGAATAATTAACTGTGTACAAATATTCATACCCGAAACAGGTCAACGTGATAGATTTTGATTCTTGGTAAGTCACGTGGTGCGTCCATTGGGAAGACAATCTTCAGCAGTGCGGGCAGAGACGTGAAGTGCATACAAACATTGAAAAACTTTGAAAAAAAGGAGAATTTTCACAACTCTCTTGTTTATATTGCATGGCTTTAGCTAATAAGACCTATCCCGTGAACTTACGGTGGGTGTGGATATGTCATTCAGCGCATAACAGCGAGTCAACGCTGGTTCGGGCGACATGATGTGAGTATGGAGTACTGACATATTACGGAGTATCCAAAAAAAACACCAACGTCCACCCCGTCTTCCACATGAGAACTACCGAGCGGAGCTAGTGGTGTAAGGCGACTGGTCTGACGAGACACACCACCGCTGACAACTTAGGGCACCATCTGGCTACACTGTAAAAAAACTTTTATAATATGGTAAGGTTTTAAATCTATACACAGAATGGGACACTTGCAATGCTTGCAAATATAACAAATGATCAGCATTGCTGTTAAACAAGTCTGGTGACGTCATACAAATTTCACTGTTTTCTACAAATACATACGAACACTACCACTGATGTACGGGAAACCATTTCCCCATAGGCCTACCTAATTTCTCAACAGTCATATACATTGGCATGCTCAATATACAAATAATTTTTACAGTGTAGGTCGTCGTGGGATGTGAGAAACTGTCACGAAAATTAGGTTTTTTCACAAATTAATACACATGCATAAGGAATGTCTGCTTAGATACAAAATACTAATAAACGGTTCACGCTCGACGACAAGATACTGGGACAGTTAAAAATGCTAAAATTTCATCTTCAGCTACGGAACATTCGCAACAGAAACTTCAGTTATCGCAAGGCTATATCATCGGTTGAAGTCGAATTCAGGATATTCGTCGATTAGATGACTGAACACCAGTTTACCTTTAAAACAGAAGGGGCCAGAGATGACCGTCCCTAGGCCCTGAACACGTAAACTCGCTGCAGACAGACGAGCAAGTTAAGTAGACAAATTGGTATTTTAAGCGTTCACGCCATATTACGAACAGTTCGAAAATTTTTAAACGAAAAGTGTATAGGGTATTTTTTAATGATCTCGAAGAAACGCCGGTTTCTGTATATCATATACTCGGTATCTGAATGATAAAAATGTTACCAGAGTGTCGGTATTCAGAGTTTGTTACAAAGGAAATGTTCGAATAAAAAACAACATGTTATTCAGGTGGGTGATGAATATTCACGAGAATAAGAAGAACCACTTAGGGAAGATATTTCAAAACCTTTGAACATTTTGTAAGCGCACACAGAACTTTTCAACGTATGCATCGCGTCGATACAAATGTCTCCTCAACATTTCAACCGGCAGTTTCTTCCTCCTTACAGACTCGGAACAGCGATGCGAGACTTGCTGAATTAAACATGATCATGCTGATGCCTTCTCCAGATGTCGAACCGATACTTCCTCGTCGACGTGGCAGTAAATCGTCCAGGGGTTCTCGCTGGCTGTGTGGAGCGACTTGGATCGACTTCCCCGAGCAAGCGCAGAGCTGACGCGACTCTGCGAATTCTCAGCCTCCGTGCTGCGCGCCGATCCGACATGAAATATGCACGACTTCGATGGACGGATCGTGTCTCGAGCGCCGAGTCCAGATTTACACGTAACTTCAGTTAAAGGTGCGTCTCTGAGCGCCCAGCAGCTGATTCACCACAGATGATTTCTAGCGCGCGGAAGCCGAAACTCAGCACTTATATTTAATGTATTAAATATGTTTGCATGACCTCGACTACCTTCCAACCTTTAAAAAGAGGTGAGTGAGTGAGATATTTTGGTCAGCGCTTAATATCTGGGTCTTTAGCGCTGGTGAGAGGTGACATGAGGTGAGTATGGAGCAGCGCCGGAATGAAGAGGCATGGGAAACGGGAGATCCCCGAGGAAACCCGCCGACCAACGGCATCGTCCGGCACGATTCCCACATGCGAAAATTCGGGGACCGACGCTGCCGGGTATCGAACCCGGATCGCCTTGGCGGGAGGCGAATAGTCTGACCTCTTGGCCCAGAAGAGGTATTTAGGGGAAATGGAAGTTTAGATCCAAATGAGCTGCATTAGGGAACCGTCTCCGTGGTTCGTCTGCAGTAATTTAGGAAAACTCTCGAACCGGGATTTAGTAAGGGGAATCGAACTCAGGTCCTTCAGAATGCAATGAACGTGTTTTACAAATGCTCCACCCAGGCCTGTGTGTTCTAATTAGGTCGGTAGGCCCACTGCACCAACTCGCTTTGTAACTGTCCCACTTTTCTCTGTACTGTTGTTCCACCTTGCCCAGTTCTTCCTTGCTGGGTACAGTACAATATATTCTTAGAATATTATTCTTTACAAGAATATATTACAAAGTGCTCGCTTCTAAGTGAACAGCATACAAGCAAATTGCTTTGCATTCTGGACTGCAAAGTATGTACTATGAGAAGAACTGTCTGATAGTGAACTCGGTCGTGAACTCTTATATATAAATATAAAGTCAATGTTTGTTTCTCTGTTTGTCTTCTTTTAGTTTGTTTGCCATTCTTCTTATTCCGGTGAAACGTTGGTGAGCTGCTGTGCTTGAACCCACGAGGGCTTCTGCAAATAAAATGGGTTTTGAGGGGATGGGGCAAATGGGGTAAAGTGTCAGAACAAGGGTACACAAAAAATGTAGTTGTGCGTACGCCCGCGAAGGTTTCTGCCAAAAAACTAATTTTCAAGAAAAGGGAGGGGGGCATTATGGGGTATCCAAAAATTTAGTGAAAAAAAAAATAGAAAACGTTTGCAATGCAAACCGTGATATCTTTATGTGGTTCGCGATAATGTAAGTACTTTCGAAGACCTTCTTGTATACAACAATAATTTGAAAGTATTATTAATTGTGATCCCCGATGTTAGCTTACGAGTTCGTTACAATATTCTCACATTGATTGTTATTTAGGTTGATTTGTTCTTATTAAAAAGTGGTAGGAAACTGTAAATTACCTGAAAGGAAAAAAAAACTATGTTTTCAAAAGTGCTCAGTTTATCCCGAACTACCTATAGTAGACAATGTGATATACTAAAGTGACGTTCATTGCGTGTCAGGGGCCGCGAGTCTTCCAGCTACGCCTACCGGAAGTTGGCGAGAGGGAGGCCGGAAGTCAACCGTCAAGTGGGCGCGCTATGCTGGCGCAGGCTGAGACAAAAGGTTGTGGGCGAGTTGGGAAAAGGTACGAGGGTCGGAGGTTGTATTTAAGCTAAAGAGTGTAGGAGAAGGGGGGAAGGGAGGCTGTATGCAGATGAGGTAACTTTGCTTGAGAATCCAGCTCCTGCACGCAGGCACGTGCAGATAGCGCGGAATAACCACCCTCGCCCGCTTTTTTATTCCAACCCCCGGCTACTTTACGTCAAGGAGAGGTCCTAGTATGGTCGAGGCTTATCTTGGTCACTGCTTTTTCCTTACCTTCTTAGCCAACTGACTATATGCCCGTCTCTAGGGGAGTCATGTAACGTCCAACATATAGCTTAGCTATTGAGACACTAAATAGAATTTGTTTGACAAAGAAATATTGTTGTTTATGTGCAGGGAAAGGAATATTTCAGTAGTTCAGCGACATGCATGGTATAATCTACCGTCTTGTGTGTTTTCATGCCGCGATCATCTATCCACTAGCTGCTACTCACTGGAACAACGGCCACAGTAAACCCAGGGTTACTTTGACGTTGTGGAGTAACTTCGTCCACTCAAAACATTTATATTTATGTCATTTAATGAAGAAAGTTTCAAACGTTAACCCTATGGATCAAAGCAATTTTTAAACACTCGGCTCCAAGTATCTATTTGTTAACGAAAATGCCCCAAAACTAATATTTTTAACTGTCAAATAAACCTCGAAAATGATGAATGGCGATGAACGAATAGGCGGATTTTGGTAGGACTCTGCGGGTGACGTAAATCGAGATTTTTTTCCTTTTCCTGCTTATCTGTTGTACTAGGCGAATATACCTAAAGCCGTTCCAAAAATGTTGGGAATTATTTTGAAGAGAAGTTAAATTTTTGAAAGTAATGTACACGTGAGTTTCTTTCGTGATCGTGGAATTGTTCATAAAACTGGTCCTGTCAGAAACCTGAGACATAACAGTCACTGACATCCGCACTACATTGTCATGTGTACAACTTGCCATTCACTGGAGCAGCAGCAAGTGAATAAATGGCTGATGTACAGGACTGAAGTGTACATGTGCCAGGGCGTCGCACTCGTGAAATTGTCAGGCCTTTAGGTTAAAACATAGACCACTGCTTAGTATGTTATTGATCTTACGCTTCAAAAAATGCGGTTGTTAACGACATGTTACCTATAATTTGGAAAAAGAGACGTTATCATCTACACTTTTTTTTTGCTTATTTGCGTAAAGTTTTTAAATACTAAGCTGTAATCGATTTGTTAAACAACAATACAGCATGTGTAAATACAATGTCTTGTCGGCTTGATAATTTCTTACGTAACATTAACAAAAAAGAAAGCTAATGGCCTGATATGCAGTCGATGGATAACAAGTGAGCTGAATAGACGTCTTATAACAACTTATTTTGCAGACGCTTATTCCCTTGATAATTTACTTACGGAAACAGTTGAACTTATATTTTCCTAACATATAGAAATACAGATAAGTTGCTATCCACGTGAGTAGTACGGTTTCACTCCTTACATTGTTGCAAGACATTTTTTTCTTTATTTACTTACAGGTTTTGTTATTCATATAAAATAATATCAAAGCATGTCCGATTAACAGTTATCCAATAATTTAGGAATTTAAAACGTTTTTTTTCTAGTTCAAATTGTCTTACAACTATCTCGCTGATGGATTTTTCTGTCTTCGTTGATTTGAAACATCCTGTATTAATCTATTCAATCAAGTATATGGCTACTAGGAATATAGATTGTACATCTCAAAATAGAAATAAAATTGCTTCTCAATAGGTTAGCAGAAAATTGGGCACAGAGGTTAACAAAGTATATCCAAACGCCCAAAGCAATCAGGAAACTATTGGTCTTCATTTATATTTATTTAGTCTGCATGAAAAAATATTTTTCAAAATAAATGAGAGGAATGTGATGAGTTTGCAATTTTTCAAAGCTATCTCCGCTTAGTATCAAAAATGTATTGACAGAAGCTAAAAACAACACGATAAAAATTCTGACGCTGAACGCACGCTATCGGGATTACCCATAAACTGCTGTGTCACACACGACCATCAAGTGGGAAGCAAAAAAACTACAGTTGCGAAGCATGCGCTCGCTGATACAGGGGATGTTCACGTCAAACGATGATCATATTCAGAACTACGCTTCTTCTCTGTTGTATCACGTGATTGCGACCCGCTGGTACAGTTGCCAGCAGTTAAAACAGTTCGCTTGGACATCACAAACGCGTGACGACACAGAGGCTGGATCGTGTTCGACACGGATAGCTTTATGATGGCCAGCAGACGTTGGATCAATGTACGTATTGATCAGCAGTCAAAATCTTAATAAAGCATGCCAAATTTTTTGTTTCATTCACACTATCACATACGAAAATTCATTTTTTTGAATTAAAGATAAGAACACTCTCAATCAATTCACCTTTCAAACAAACAAAAAAAAATTGTAATCGGTTCATCTCTTTAGAAGCTACGATGCCACTGACATACATACAGATACACACGTCAAACTATCACGTAAGGAAATTCAAAATTTAGTGTAGGTATTATTTTCTGTGATTTTGTACATTTTAAATTTAAATATGGATGTAATTTGTAAGTTTGTTTAAAACAAATAAAATTTTAATGAAAACTAAAGTAAACCCCCGACTATATATTGCTCAATGCACTTTAACAACTATAAAAGAGCTGATGCTCTTCAAACTGCTGAACAGAATTTTAGAATTATAGATAAGAACACTAAATCTAAATCTAAATCGGTTAAGGAGTTACTATGCCACAGACAGACACACAGATACACACGTCAAACTCACAACTCCTTTTTCCATCGTGGGTTAAATAGTATATTTATGTAATTATTGCTATTGGGGGTTCAGAGAACCATTGATTTGAGATAGGGTTGTTTGGAATGTTTTGTTTTTTGTAAAAAAAATAGAAAAACTGGAAATCTGGCTAATATTGATTTTTGGATGTAAAAGAGTAAACTTGCTTTGCGGCAGCGCCAAGTTGCTGACAATGGTCTATGCTCTAACTGCTGAGAGTTAAGCAACAGTGATTTTTAATAATTAACTTATTTAAATAGCTAAAAATCACTTTGATTTGCGATTCTCATCATTTGTTTCAATGTAGGTTTTTATATTTTACGGCACGAAGATACTGCAGTAAAAGAAATTTTGAAAAGTGCCTCATCTGTCTTATCTATAGTTTGAGGTGCTAGACCTTTACTTTGAACTCATTCATCTATATAACATCACATCACCGCATTGATACAAATAAAATAATATTACGTTACAGAGGCTTTCCCCGGGTAACGGAAGTCATGAAAACAATATTCGGTTGCACATTTAAAAATAAAAAAAAAAAAAAAAAAAAAGACTCTACACGTTTTTTGAACAAATAACTTGTTGCTGATTTAATTAGCTTACCGTAAAATCAACTTAATATAGATACTTACATTAATATAAGCGTGTTTACTGAAAGCGACAATTTAATCTGAAACTTCACGCTGTTTTTCCACGTCACTGGTCTCTCACGCCAACATTGGGTTTGTTTATTTTATACCTAACAGTAGCGAAGATCATGTCATGCGATATGTCATACATAATTTACACATGTGCCTAAGTCATTATATATTTTGCCACGGGTTTTTATTATTTTTAATTATCCGAAAGTTAGAACATACCGTAAATGGTAACACTGCAAAATTTTAGGGATAAATTTTTTTATTTAATTTCCAGCAACTTTACGCAACAAATTAAAGAGTTGATTGCATCACTGTTATGATTAAACATTCCAACAAGTAATTTTGTACGTATAATCAAGACAAAGTAAAATTTAATAAACAGGAAATTGTTAGAGCCAAACATAAATAAATTCAAGTAGACCACGAATTTCCACATACGGAGTGAGATATAGACACCATCTTGAATTTTTGTATCTTGTGTCATAACTTTTCTTCTGGGAAAATTTATGCAACATTAACCTAACTACAGAATAGAATACATATTAAGAGGGCGTAGTAGATAAATAAGCGTTGAGTTCTACAATTGAGATCTACACTTTTTGAAAATCAGTATAGAAAAACTACAAAACAACAATCCTTGACATTTATATTTGCGAACTTTACCAACAAACTTTTACCCAGAATGATGTGTTTGTTAAACGTGATCTTTTCCGCCACAATTAAATGTGCAAGATATCGGCGTCAGAGATTGTTCTTCAGATATACGATACTCGAGAAAAATTTTTGCTCAGAAAGTTGGCAAAAACTATTGTCTAGGATTGTAGTTCGAGATTTTTACAAATTGGCTTCGAGAAACTTACAATTCTAAACTTATGTTTTAGTGCTGAATTTTATGTATATACCCTGCACACTTAAGGGAATTTTAGACACCGTAAATCTTTATTTTCCTTTACTGCTGTTGCAGATCGAATTACAGTTAAGAAAGAAATAAGAATTTTCTAACTGCTATTCAATCTGTATCAACAGCAACAGAAAATAAACATTTATGATGTTAAAATACCCATAATATGTATTCTATTCCGGAGTTAGGATACCGTTGTATAAATTTACCCAGAAAAAAGTTATGACACAAAGTACAAAAATTCAAGATGGTGACTATCTCTCACTCAGTCGCCATATTGGATTATTTCAGTTTTCGCTTTAAAAAAATTCTGAGAAGGAAACTGTGGAATTTTCGACTTAAGCACAAATTATATTCACCTTGCGCTACACTGCAAGTATGACAGTTGAGCTTTAAACGTGTGTTTAGGCCACAATAAGCCCGATAATATTGATTTTGACATTCCTAATTTGTTTGAGTGATAGCAGCTTAGGCTTACATGTATTTTGAAAGTTCTAATGTCATGTCTGTAATGCACGCAATTTAATTAGAATTGGGTGTGTAACCGCAAATTCCACAATTTTATTTCTCAGAATTTCGTAAAAGTGAAAATTAAAGCAATGTAATATTTCGACAGAAATTGAGAGGCAAGTTCGCCACCCACGTGTATAGTGTGTCTTCAGTAATCTCACATATAGCTGCGGCGTTTTTTATATATATTATCCAGAGGGATGCATGTTACAACCTGGTAGCTGGCTAATCAGGCGCTGGCTAAATCCCCCAGGCTTGCACGTACGTCTGACTGCAATCTTGCTTGTCGGCGCTAATTTCCACGCGGTCGTAAAAAGCGTGCTTTACGCCCCGCGCTAACAGGCCGCCGCGCCGCTCATAATGCCCCGCGCTAACAGGCCGCCGCGCCGCTCATAATGCCCCGCGCTAACAGGCCGCCGCGCCGCTCATAATGCCCCGCGATGCCGTAATTAACTGCTCAATGGCCGGAGCCTGTAAGCATCTCCTCCGTTACTGTAGAGCCCTGAAGGGTGTTCAAGTTGTATAAATAATACGTTTATATTTTCATGAAACTGAATAAGTTTTGTAGACGGTACTTGTAAAAACATTTTCTCTAATGAAACCATTTTAGCTCGCATAGTTTTCTCGTAATGGAGCGTCTAACTTGAAATGTGAATGTTACGCAGCCTTGCAAATAGTGAAAACCGAATGACTGACTACAATTGAAATAATTCACAGTGAAATAACATGTCATGATGTGATGGGTTAAGTAACCTGATATTTATAAACTCATGACGTAATATTTTTAATAAATCGCAAAAGTACAGGAAAAAAGTTTAAAATTCAACATTTTTTTAATTAAAAGTTTTTCACTGAGAGTTTATCTAATATTAGGTTACGTAGCACATGGCACGTTATTTCACCGTGAATTGTTTTGTTTAAGAAAGTCAACTGGTTTTCGCTATTTGAATGTCAGTGTAACACGAAAATTTTTACTTTGACGCTAAGTTATGAGAAAACTATGTGTGCTAAAAATTATTTCGTAACAGTAAACCGTACTCACAAGTATCTTCTACAAAACTAATACTGTTACGTAAAAATTTAAAATGTTGATATTAAATGCACTTGTACACCCTTAACCAAGCGTGCCCACCCTGTATCCTCTAACCGCTTCACTTTTGCTTGTCTATACTTTTATTTCTACTGATGGAGGAAACAAATTACTAAATAAAGCCGCGTTCCGTTTAGAATTTTAAACTTAAATGTGGTCGTCTAGGGTAACGTATTTTGACGTTCGAGGCCTAGAAACGTGAAATCGGTAAGTACGAGACATCACGCGCATCACACAAAACTTCCTTGTCCTCAGTCATTGTTTAGAACACGTAAATAAGTCACGTTAACGTTTAGTGAGTTGAATCATCAACTGAAATATTTGCGATGAATTTTGTATCTTACTGAAGTTTACATTTTCATAGCTGAACTGTTTCTAGTGCGTCTCTTGAGTAACGATGGAGGATAATTATGAAATATTACACTAAGCACTTGTGATATTAAACATTTTCAGATTTTTAACCATAACACCAACGAATGAAGGAAATACATCCTTCTTGCATCAGCGTTATGCTATTTTCAAATAAATCAACATAACCTCAAATTACCAACTTCCTTAAGTTATTTAACACACGTATTCATGAGATTATTTTAGTACAACTACAGAACAGCCAATCATGAATACTAACATAACTGAGATATCACAGGCATGACCATGATATTACTATTTCCATGGAATTTACTAATATGTATTGAATGTATAGCAAATATGTATCTTGAACATTCCAGTTATGAACAACTATACCAATAGAAAATGTCTTTGATACACTTCATAGGCTTACCAGGAATATACGCAACCCCAACAATATATCTAATGAACGTACATAGCACATTCATTATGTAGAGACAGGGTAATTACGCGAGTAATTGACGGACCTGCATTGCGCATTAATGAACATAATCTGTCTGCTCCAGTGGGCAACCAGCTTTATGCCACGCCAGTTACGACGAGATATGACCTTTGTTCACATGCGGGCTTGTTATTGGCTTAAAGTTCTGTAGGAAGTATGTAATGAACTGTTGAAATCACATTGAAAGAAAATTATTGGTATACGCACCATACCTTTGTTAACATAGGTACAACAATCCAATGTGATATCGGTAATATCTATACGATCCGTACAACAATCTGCCCTGTGTAAGTAAGAAACTGTAGAGTAGTAGAAGAAAAGGAAGAAAAGAGTATCTTTATTTAACAGAACATTTTGTTACTTCTACAGAACAGATTGTTTTTAGAACAATCCATATAGCACCAACATCTAAACTAAACTGTTGTCTCTATTTTAACAGAAGTGTGGTACCAACAACAATACTTCTATTTTAATGCAAAAACAAAATCATACGTTCGGACTCTAGCTTGTCATAAAATGACGTTGCATTTATTCCTATTATTTACTTTATAGATACTGCGGGCATTCAAATAAGTTGTATAGTACTTTCCAGGAAAATAACGTTCCGCAAATAAGAGTTATTTTTTGTGAAAAATTTCACACAGTTTTGTTATCAGGGTATGGGGTCACCAGCTTGTAGGCACATAATGGTAAAATCATTCTGAAGGTTAATTTAATACATAATGTCTCGATTTATGAACTGTTATTCAGGTGATAGACGTTGCTTCAATCAAACGAAATTATAAATAAATCTAATCACGTTTATTTATACATATTTCAAGTGCCTCGCTGAAACAGGTCCAAAGGTATCATGTTATATTTCTCCACCAGGCCTGACAACAAACATATGCATGCACCTGTAGACGTGTGCGATTGCACAAGAGTTCCTGCGACACGCCCAAAATCACTGAGAGGCAACAATAAAGCTGGATTCACAACCACCACTTAGCGTACGCGCGTACGTAAGTGGAAAAGTAGAAGCACAAAGTGTGCATGCTAGCATTCACATCCTCGTGTTGCGTACGTAAGTACGTAATAGAATTGACCAACTTTGTACTTCGTACGTAAGTGCGCTAGGTGGTGCTTGTGAATGCAGTATTTGAAAACGTAAACCTCAATTAAATATTAATTTATGTTGAGAAATCATTTATCTTGTGGTTATAAATTATTTAATTCTCTTCGAAAAATAAAATAAAATTACGATAATTTATTATTGACATTTTGTTATAACGCAAATAAGTTCCGCGCATGTCTAGATTAAATATTGTTGTGAATCCAATATCTGATATTTAACGTACGTACGTGTGTTCGTACGTACGTTAAGTGTGGTTGTGAACCCGGCTTAAATATCCAATGCTAGAATGGCGGAGCTCCGTGTGCATATGACTGAGTGATAATTGGTTTCCGATCAGAGTGGTAGCCAACCAATGACTATGGCCCGGTAGTTTTTCAGGAAATATTTTCGCACCAATTATTTCACTGGCTTGCATGGACATCTGCAGCTCTGTTTCCTGGTCAATGAGAGGAGTTTTAAATCTCACACGTCCTAGGGTTCTACCCGTCAATCACAGACGACTGGTGTCGCAGTAACCTTGTTCTGATTGGCACAGTCAAATAACTGACGACTCTGCATAAAATTACGCTTCCAATAACCTTGAAGCGTAGCTGCAGATAACGCATGTAAGGGACTGAAACAAAGCAGTGCAAAACTCTTTTTGAGATAACCTGACTATGCCAGTAACTAGGGGCCTGAAAAATCGTGTTTTCGTTTGGGAACAAACTGTAATTCGAACTACTATAGGTTCGTGTTACTGTCGCAATTGGCCTTTGACTCTTATGCCAGTTCCTGGAAGTCTCTGAGCCCGTAACAAAAACGTAACAAAATAAAGACGCATATCACTGTGTCCGAGAGCAGCTAATGAACAGCTGATGTCTGCTTCAGTACACATATATTCTTGCAGGCTAGCCTACAGGGCTGTGAACCCGCGAATTTTACCTATTGTTTTATGTATAGGGGATGCAGGACAAGTAATATCCCAGCATGAAGACAAAAGATAAAATAAAGTAGACTCTATACCAAATACATGTAGTCACGTTAATAAGGGTCAGTTTACTAGTTAGTGTGGAATATTAACGAATAATTTTGAATGCCTGGTAACCCTGTACTGACTCTGTACACGGTGAAGCATTTTCGCGTGAGGGTTCGAACACGGGAGCTGTAAAGGACTGTAGCGCTGGCATGGGTCAGATAGCGCTGGAAGGGCGTAACTCAGGCTTAGCGACCCCCTTCACTGATCCGCCGTGAGGCCTGATATATGCCTTCCCAGCTCCCGGCTCGACATGGGCGGTTTTTACACCGAGCTGCAGGCAACAACCCCCTTGCTAGCGTGATTTACTCTGTGCGCCGCGCGCCGCCTGTGTATTAACACAAGCGCTCTATATACGTGGCGACACCCCCATCCCACACCCCCTCACACCACCGAGGACCACGCCCCGTTCCTCATATTCACAGCGAACCCACAATACACCGCGCCGAGCAGATAACGAAGCGAGACAGCCCCCTTCTCCCACCAGGCCCAGATCAAGCTCAGGTATCACGCTGTTTCACTCGCTATACGATCTTCCGAACCACTCTCAGCATCCGCAGTAAACTTGTAACTCTACGTTTCTACTTACACTGTCAACATTGTGTACACTTTACGAACAATTCTTTGGACGTCGGTAGCAATATTATTCTTCGTAGTACTGCAGCAAGTAATCATTGATTCATTGTATGTTTGAGTGGCATTTCTAAACATGAAATGCCCCAGTTTACCACTTGAAGTTCAAAAATAACAATGACTTTCAAAAATAAATTTCCCTCTGATTAACTACACTGTTGAAAATAATATCTCGTCAAACACTTTACAAACAAATTCTTTGTAGGTCTGCATGCAATTTTACAGTGACGAAAAGTGATTTAGTTTTTAGCCCGTTAATTTTTACATATGGCTAAAAATAAAACAACCATTTTGCCGAAAATAAATCTACATACAGCCGTGTTTTTTAACACTGTAGCTAAAATTTACTTTTGCAATCGGATTATGTCAAATTCAATTAACGTGTCGTTTCTAACTGTAAATCGCAATAATTTCAAAGTGTTCAATTTATAGACGAGGAAAAATTTTGCGAAGTAAATTTTTATCGCCATAGAATTTCATCAGCTATTGCACAGTTTATCATAGACGCCGTGAAAGAGTTTAATGTAATTAATTGTGGACCCTGGCATTACATTTCGAGTACCACGAAATTTACACACCATGTTGAATACTAACAACCAAGTGCTTGCATCAACGTGTTGCGGTAATATAAAATGTTTGTGAAAGTAATATTGTAACGAGGGATTCAAAATCGCGTTATCCTTATAAAGCTCACACATATTTGTGACTTTCTTCTAGTTGGACCTGGATGAGAAACGCATTGACTCATTAATAAGGATCCTTGATTTACGCGAAAATAATTTTACTCCAACATTGTTCAATGCCTTACGTGCACATCTGCATCTCTGACACAGACTAAATAGTAATACAGATGTGGAATGACGTGACGGCTCATTTGATACGGGCGAACTTCCCCGCTTATTGGCTGCCCGAGGCTGCTGATACCAGCCCCGTGTATGTTTGGCTCCTGCATGTTACGGCATGTTTCTTATTGGTCTGGCTACCGGCTAGCAGGGCAGCCGCCTGATTGGCGGTAGGTGTTCCCGCCACGTCGCTTGCCAACGAAGCCATCTCGCTGACGGAGTTTGCCGTCCTACCAGATATTTAATGTATGTATTCCTAAATACTCTGTGGCTCTGCTGCGTTGCCAGTTACTGGACGTATGTTACTCTCAACGTATCTGAGTTCTACTGGCAAATCACAGACGCGTGTTGTCGCGGTACATTTATTTGATTGGCGCAGCTAAATGTGAGACGTCACTGCTCAAATAACCGCTGTCAATAATAACAATGAAGCACAGCTCCAGCCGTTCATGCATGGCATTCAATCAAGCTTGTATAAAACCTTTTTTTTTCGATAATTATGGATCCCTACATATCAGCTTACATGCTGTTTCTTGTAGAAGTTAAATATATTCTACCGTATATCCTTAACCATCTGTAGTAAAATATCACGGCCTTATATGTTACCATTGTACCAACAAGCGTCATAGTGCTAACACCTTGAGAAATTGTACTTCAATAGCTTTCGTTGCTTAGTCTGTATGTAGAATATACAGCAAATCAGGTAAAACCAGCATTGTATAAGAATTCAAAGCGGTAGTAAAAAGACCATTGTTTGTCGACAGGTTTGTCACACTGAAAAGTGAAAATGAAGGAGTGTTTTGGTCAGCACTTAACAACGAGGTCTGCAGTGCTACTGGAGTGAGTATGGAGCAGCGCCATAATGAAGGGGCATAGGAAACGGGAGATCATCGAGAAAACTCGCCGACCAGCCGTATCGTCCGGCACGATTCCCACGCGCGAAATTCCGAGAACCAACCTAACCAGGAATCGAACCCGAATCACATTGGTTGAAGGCGAGTCTCTTGCCGATGATTCAACCGCGACCACTGGAACATTAAAGCCCACAACATTCTGCTAAAGACCACACGTGTTGTGATTTCTCTTCTGCATTCCTAGGACTTGGGAGATCACATCAAAGTCAACCCCTGCAGCCACTCCGCTTCTGTATACGTGTCTGCTCCGCGGCCGAGCGACGCGGCTAATCTGGAGACCAGCCACGCTACCGGAACACACGTGGTCGAAGGAAGCCTCTTGCGCCTGGGGGGAAGTTCGGCGTCGACTGAACCCTCGGGCGGGCTCGGCGAAATCCCCGACGCGAGCGTTTCTAATCCTCCTGGGTTACCAGGGGCGAAGACCCACAAGTACAGACCTCTGAATGAGCGGCAACGTACAAGCACAGAACACGTACGTACATACAGATGTAAAATAACGTTATGGAATTTGTTTGACTTAATCACTGCAGCTCCAACTATCTTAAGAGGGCGTGGTAGATAAATAAACGCTGAAAACGTAATTGATTTCTACACTTTTTTCGAAGCCAATATGAATAAAATTCTCAATGACAATCCTAAATAATATTATTTGCCAACTTTATGAATAAATATTTATCCGTAATTACTAATTCGTTACGCGTGATCTCTTGCGCCGCAGTTAAATGCACTAGGTTCCGGCGTCAGAGATTGTTACTCAGAAGTTCGTAACACTGGAAACTATTTTGTTTAAAACGTTGGCTAAATCTATTGTCTAGGATTGCTATTGTTTAATTTTTGCAAATTGGATTCAAGAAACCTACAGTTATAGATTAATTCTTTTAGCTTTGAATTATGTACCACGCCCTCTAAAGGAAAACTTGTAAACATTTTATGAGGACAGCCAACACTTTACACACTGACCGAAATCTAAGAGCAGAATCATTGCCTCGTGTTAATAGTAATTAATTTTCCTGCACACTTAAAGAATAAACTTTTTAAAAAATTGTAAAAATGTTTTATTTTTGGCCAGATAATACGTAAAAAATTGTCGCATAGGCAACCCTAAAGTGGTTTACAAATACTTTCACGCTTATAAGTGAGAAGATAATTAATATTTATTAACATAATGCACAATAAACTGACGTAAAATCGATTGTGCCTCCATGTCACATTTTGTAAATGGTTTGTACTTATAAATAAGGCTGGAAACATGTACACAAAAATGTTATAACGCTACGAACATTTCACATAATTTTTATAAATCGGATAAAAGTATACTGAAACAATTGAGAAACGTACTGAATCAGTTCTGTATTAGTTTCTTCCCGGGAACTTCCTTCTTAATTTTTCAAAACTATAATGAAAGAAAATACTCGTTAAAGTACACAAAAACGTATAGTGTTGGCTAGATTCAGAACGTCCGTGAAGACCAGCCAAACGTTTCATTGGTTGTTGCACATAGCTTCATTTTTATACGTATTTAATTTGTTTGTATTGTACTCACATGGTGTATGAACAAGTGTTCGTAAAAATTTGTACAATGTACAAAATTCTTCAATTCCTTTATAGTAAAAAATTTACTTTGTAAATGTTACACTGTTAAAGTAATTCTGCCATAGCTAAAACATACGAAATTGAGTCATTGCCATTACTGGAAAAAATGTTTCACTCATTTAAATGAAATAAGATAATAAATATTCATTTAATGTCAAAAAATAAGTAATACTCCTTTGGTATTAGCAAACAATAAACTTTGAAGTGATATAAAGATGCTTAAAGTATTTTTTTGGAATTTAGGTTATTAAAATTTAATAAATCATTAAATAATTAATGTAAAACACATCCAAACATTTATATAGTTTTCCGTACAAATCGATCTTTTTGACATGCAGCCGTATCATTTTGACTATTGATTATGTACAGGGTGTTCCATAAGTCTTGTCACCCCCCTACAGTGTTGTGAAGGTGAGCATAACATGTATGTTTTCTGTTTCAGATGGCTGATACAAGCTCTTACAGTGTTGAAGAGCGACTTGTTGCTAGTGTTTGGGCACATGAACGGCCACATACTGGGAAGAGCATAGAGGATGTGCGAGGAGACTTCGCGAGATGATTCCACTAAGCAGACCCTCCTAACAGGACAATACTGCGTTGGGAAAAAAAGCTGTTTATGCCGGGATCAATCAAAGACAAACCGAGGACAGGACGGCCTACCACACGACAGGAAACATGTGCAGCAGTGGAGGGATCTGTGCTCCTATCGCCCAAAAATTCACTACGCTAACGTGCATCTGAACTTTCAATACCTCAAACCACAATGCTAAGACATATGACGAAAGATCTTGGATTGAAAGCGTTCAGGCCAACAGCTGTCAACGAGCTCGGCGATACTGACATGAACAAACGGCATGCAGCATGCGCACGATTGCTTGAGGTGTTTTCGACACTCCTGCAGCGTGGTAAACTGTTTTTCAGCGATGAATGTGCAATCTACCGAAGTGCACGGGAGAGGAATGTTTATGTGTGGAGCAAGGACAATCCCCATTATTACGAGGAGCTCGAACATAACTCTCCACACGTTATGATATGGCCGCTATGTCAGCAAAGCACTTGATAGGTCCTTATTTCTTTGCTGGACCTGTCAACCAACACACCTATCTGAGCATGCTGAATGAGTGGTTTATTCCAGAGCTCGAGAGACTAGATGTGCTGCAAGATTGCTGGTTTCAACAGGATGGAGCTCCACCGCACTATGCCATCACTGCCCGGGAATATCTCAATGACGTCTTTCGAGACCAGTGGATAGGACGTGGATCAGCACATCTGTCAGCGCCTCTGGATTGGCCTCCCAGGAGCCCCGATCTGTCGTCATGTGACAATGCTCTTTGGGGTATTATTAAGGCACACGTATCCCAACAACGATATGCAACAACAGAACAATTAAAGGAAGCAATTACGGATGCCTTTACGACAATCGACAGAGCTATCTATGCTGCGTCGAATATCGCACAAGTCATGGCGCTGCATTATTCTGTGCCACGACAACGATGGCGCTCATACAGACGTCCTGGACACATAAATATTTTTCCTAGTTTCTCCATCACGTTTGTGTGAGTGATCATCCAGTTTTCATTGCTTTAACACAGTGGAACAGACATTTGCCATTTTATGCACACCATCACATCACAGTAGGGGGGTGACAAGACTTATGGAACACCCTGTATATGGATACATATTCAATGATTTTACAATGAGGTTCGTAATGGAAGCGTGTTGGAAATTTCCACTTGGTTTATTAGTACTGCTACAAATATATCGTGCCGACGAGCAACGGATGATATACTTTGTAGATGTACAAACTATGTTTGCAGTGTAGGCATGCTATGACAAAGTTGAGCGGAGGTATAGTTAACAAGCCTCGAAAGGGGAGTCAGATGAATTATGTCCCACTCAAGGAAGGGGAACTCATCGAGCGTGGTGAAGACGACTCTGGTAGGGGAGAGAGACTGCAATAAGAATCCTAGTTCTCCTAGCTGGTTGTAGGGTAGCAACCTGACCTGGTGAAAGAAATACCTACACGCTACGTTACACGAGGCAAGGGAAACTCAAGCACAGAACAAGTACGTATACAGAGGCGAAAAGTCGTGAGAACGACTTTAGTGTCCTTGGCCGGTTATTGGCTCTTGATGCGGATCTTGGGTTCGATTGGCTACTGCATGCTGTGGGACGTTCCCTACAGGTCGGGACACATTAAGAGCCCGTGTCACTTATTATGATAATGGTTTTCTTGATTCCTTCTTGATTAAAATTTTGCAACATTTAACCGAAAATATTTCAATAGGGACGTAGCTAATTACTTTACGTTTTATTACATACATTGTTTTCGAAAAATTGGAACGTAACTACGAAATAACTAAGCTAATTTAAATTTTATGACAAAAATTCTTTCTCACCAAATAATAAACACTAAATAACTCCCAGTACAGATTTAGTCCAATAATACGCACCTAATAGTAAAATGTAATGATTCTATAAGGAAACATTGCCGGATGTTAGCTAGATTCTTCATATATTGAACAAAAACAAATACTGTTAACAGAAGGAGCGACGCAAGACTGTTAAAGTGTTCATTAAAATCGTCAAATTATCAATAACAATTTTAATCTTGTGTTTTATATGACAAATACGTGTATCACTAACACTTCAGGATCACGACGGAACGAGTCGAGTCGGTAGATAATGAGCAGTACTCAGATTTTTTATTCAGTCGCCCACGGGCGTTTAAAGACGAGGGTCACACTACTATACTCCGTCCAGTCGAAGGTTTCAGCAGAAATAATAATAGCTAACGAAATAAATCAAAGCAATTGAATTATATCTTAATTCCTCTCATTTTGATTGTACCGTAGCATAGTTACCTTGTATTTTTTAATATTTCAAATGAAATTTACGCTGTGCGAAGAAGCTTAAACAAATGTTATAGGTTTATTGCACTTTAAGAGACGATTATTGAAGTATACCTGCGGTATATATTAAAGAGCAAATTAGTTACTCTTATTAAAGGATGCAATTTTTTTATTGTAAATAAGGCCTTTATTTGTATTGATATGTTTATAAGTTTATGTTATTGTTTACTCATAGCACTTGAAAGAATGTGTTTATGATATTGTGTGTTACGTAAATATTGAGATTCTCTTAATTGTGTACTTTTATGCAATATTCGCCAGTTAATTTTAAACATATCAGTATATATCATGATGTCAGCATGTTTGATATTGTACAAGACAAGTTTCATATCCTGAGCAAATGCTCAACATGGGATCTACGAAACACTTATAAAAAATAAAATAAAAACAAAATAAAAGTTACTGACATTCACTTGGATGAATCAGCTGCAACCTTAGAATGGATAAGAATGGATAGACTAATCAGTTCTTATCGCGCAACTCGACACATCGCCATGACAGCTCGTCGCATCGTGGAAATAGGCGTGCACTTGCTACCGACGACTTACAACACAATGAACTGACAGTTCACGTAGCTATAAACTTGTATCGTTACAATCAGGAGAAATGCTGTTATTTGCTGAAAACAAAATCTTTACTACGATTAATTAGTTTTTATAAAGATGTCGCTAATTTTCTACATGAAATCCTTTGTGCCAAGTAATTTTTTAAAGTATGTACAAAAATACGTTGCTTCATGTTTTTGTAACTTTTTTAGCAATCCCGTGGGATCTAGTTTCAGTTAAAAAAACTTCATTGAAGTAATTCTGCTGGTTTCAGTGGGTTGTATGCAGTTGCAATCATGCAAAAGTTAACCTTGACATGCCGATACGCGAATAGTATGCTTACTAAACATTTTTCATAGTAGAAGAATGTCGGCTACTCACTAGTAACAATTAAGAAACTGACGTTATTTCGTACAAATTTATGAAACATGGACTTCTCACTTAAACAGTCTGAAATTATCCCCCGGGTTCATTTAGGCATGTTCGTCTGCAGCTTATCAGTTGTGAATGACTCTCTGCCACGTTGAACTTGTTGTCAAATTTATGACTTGAGCGGCTAGAGTAGAGTAGAGTAAAAATGCTGAATTTGCTTCTCTGTTCTTTGCTTCTGTGTGTATGTTTAAATGTCTGCACCGACAAAACAATGCCAGAGGAAAGCGCCAAAAAGTAATCGTAGACATGTGGAGAATATAATACTAAAGTATTTCCAAACAAACTTCTGTATACTGGTAGATCAGTAGGCGTTTGCGTCACGTCAGCAATAAAGAAATATGGGAGAGAGGTAAAAAAATTAGAAGGAAGAGAAACAGTTTGAGAGTTAAATTATCTACACACTATGGATAATCGGGCATTCTTCAGCGAGTGTCTACCGAACAGTTATCCAATATTACTCTTGTAGAAGAAACGTACAAGTGCTTGGATTACAGAATGTTCTAAAATTGCATTTCACAAATATTTTATTTTCCTTTCTCATTCATTAGAAGGGACCGGAAATGTTTGCCAAAAACGTTTCACGCCAGCTTGTTTAGTGTCTTACGTGCACGTCTACAGCTGTAATACATGATTATTAGCAAAGAGTTTTTGTGCAATGACGTCTCTCAATTGACTGCAGCAGTCACAATAAAGTTACTGCGGCGCCACACGTCTGTGTTTTGCAGGTAGAACATCAATATGTATGGCAGTTAATACCATGATCCATTATTTCCACTACTTTCACGGTAGTTATTTTTTTCTTAAACAAGAGCAGAAATCGAAGAAATGTTGCATAGTTTTGTTGAAAATTGTTGTTACTATGTAGCCTAATTTTGCCTAGAAAAAAATATTTTATAAATTCGACTAATGAGTTCGTTAATTGGAATTTTCTTAGTTGCTTAATTATAGCTGGCACCATTGTGTATTTTGTTAAAAAAAATAGTTAACACAGTGTACACTATTTTTAACAAAACCGCACAACAGTGTTTTGATACCTGCTGTCGTTTAAGATTTACAATAATTATAGTAAAAACACTAGAAAGGCTTCTTTACGTCCTTAATAAAAAACAATCTGTGACCAAGAAACAAAGCTGCAGGTGTGAACCTAAGACAGTGAAACTAGCTGGTCCAGAAAAATTTTCTCGAAACTCAGGTGTCCTTAAACACAGAGACATGAAGATACATCTTGTACAACCCTGAAATACATATGTCTATAAATAATTGTTGACTCCCGAGAAAATATAACAACGCGCGAATGTTGATTCGAGGATTTGATTTGTTCTGAGTTGAAGTACTCGTTTCATCAACAGGTACTGGTTTTAATTTTTAGATCAATTTAATTTTCAAATTTGTAGATCTAAGTATTGTTATTTCTATTTTTGTAGACGGTATTCATAGTTCTGAAAAATGCATATTTAACAAAATATTCGTATTAAATTGTAATACACAACTGTCACAAGTATGTGTTATTTCGAATAAGCATTTTACAAAATAAAAGACTATTGACATAACAGAAAATAATCACTGCAAGATTTCAAACGATCAGAGTAAAGATTCTGAAATTTTCAGACAGTATGTATTTCCTTCAATCAGCACATTAATTTTTTTAGAGCAAATAATCAAGATTTTACAAACAAATACAGTGGTTTGGATGATTCAAATTTGTTGTTGTAATTTAAGTTGAAATTCGGTGTTCGTGGTTTATCAAAATACATTTCGGTGTTACATCAGTTTTTATCACTATTCACCATACAATCTTGTCCCTACTCATCAATCGCCTTCTGGGGCATCAAGGCGTCTGCACCAGCAAACTTGCCAGGCGCGTTGTGGCGTCACTGGCGGGCACAGGAACAACAACAGCCGTCAGGGAGACGGCGTGATGACAGAAGGAGGCGTAGGAAGGATCTTTTCCAGCCACCCCAGCGTTTGCCGTCGCCCGCGGGAGGACGGCACAAGTGAGAGAGGGACCGGAGAGGTAGACAGGAGTTTTCTCGTCTCAGTGATCCCGTTAAACATGGCAGACAGAGAGAGGGAAGGAGGCTGCGCCCGTCGCCGCTGGACCGTGAAAGCAGCTAGGAATTGTGTTCCAGCCCGATAGCTCGCCGTATCCTCGTCGTGGCGGTAGGGGTGTAGGGCAGGAGGGGTAGAACCACCCCACACTTACCCCTTCAAGCCTGCGACGAGAGAGGAACGAGCAGCGAGAGATGCTGATTGAAAACCGTCTGCCGCCGCGCGCAAGTGATTCTCTTTGACACGACATCAACCCCCGTCCTCCTTCTGGTTTCAACCCGCCCCGTATCTTCCGGGCAGCGACACGACACCAAAAATCCACCACCCCTCCCAGGACCTTCTCTTGGTGCAGACCCCCACCTTTTCCCTCTGCTAGCCGAGACCACGCAGACAAACTGGAGTGGTATTACAAAGCCCCGTTTAAAAAAAACAAGGGACAACGAACAAAAAAACTTGAGTGTTCGGTCCAAACTTGCAGCTCTCTGCAGAAGATCCCAAATATTTCTGTGCAATACGAGGGAAGAGAAGGCTGCGTGGAAAGCAGGTAGCACATGGTCTGCCAAAGTCATGGAATACATGATAAATGAGGGACATGAATATCTTGCGCATTTACTTTTAGCACAAGTTATGTTTATAACTACTATACATATCTGCCACTTTTCAACTGGATTATTGTCACTCAGAAACGCCCTGGAGAACTCTGAACCAATAAAAACCCAGCCAGGAAAAAAAAACTCGTGACTCGGGTGAAACAAGCCACTCAACTGAGCAGCAGCTAAATTAAAAAGTAGCTGATACTGAAGAATTCTTCAGGGTGGTGTCAACATCAGAGCCCTAGCAAAAGCAAAAATATGTATATTCTGGCTAAAACACTTTTAAGTGGAGTTACGTAATATCACTTTCGAACGAAAAAAAAAATGTTCTTCACTAAGAGGAAATTTTTGCTTTAGGAATAAAAACGCGGGACACAATTTATAAGTTGGTATTTTCGATTGTTCTTGCACATGCAACTACTGATTTCCTCAGAGTTTTCAGGGTTTTAAATAAGAAAAGCTAAACTATTCTATAGCAATGAGAGTCGCGCACAAACGAACAAACAAGTTATTTGTTGTGTACTTGTAGGTTTGATAGAAACTGAACAACACATAATTAGATTTGTAAATATAACTTCGTATCTTGTTATATCTGTCACGTTACAGACAGCAACCGTAAGTCACTGTAGTATAGCAAGTAGGTCATTGAAAACGCGACATTTTTCGGTCTAAACATTTACAGAGACCAGACTGTCCGTAACTCGGTAAGTTCAACAAGGTTATGTCGCTGTCACAGACTAAACAGTAACACAGATGATTATATACTGGTGAAATTCATCGCTTGTTGGTTCTCCGAGGTTGTTGTACCAGCTCCGTGTCTGTTTGGCTCCTGTATGTTAATGCAGGTTTCCTTTTGGCCTGCCTGCTGGCTAACCTTACTCTGATTGGCCGTAGACGTTTCCGCCATGTTGCTTGTCAGGGAAGCTATATTGCTGGCGTGTGTGACCGATTTTCCCGTCCGTGATATCCCACTTCTGTGTTTGCAAATATTCTGTACCACTATTGAGATAGTGATTAGAAGATTAACATCCATACGAAAGCAATGCCAACGTTGACTAATCTATACTATTCAAATTAACTTTACAGATCTTCATGTCGTGTGTGCGAATTACCTACCTTCCAATTTCCTGCCCTTGTGTTAGTTAAGTGAGGTAGAGAAGTGAGTTTCGGTCTCTTATGGTACGTACCTTCATTCTCTGCTTTTAATAAAATGTTGGCTGTGATGCACAAAGCCAATGGCTTTGACTGAAAATATTTTTGAACCACTTTGTTTCAATATTACTAGGGCCCGGTAGTTTTCGCGAAAAGATTTTTGCCCCACTCTGTTTCAGTGTCTTACCTGCACACCTGCAGCTCAACTTCATGATTATTGGCAGAGTGGTTTTGTGCAGAGTTATTATTCATTTGACTGTGCCCATCAGTACATGGATAACTGTGACACAACACGTCTGTTATTTGCGGGTTTAATCTCCAGGTGTTGAATGTTAAGGCATCCAATCACTGACCACAAAGCAGAGATGCAGGTGCGCACGTAGGGCACTGAAACAAAGTGCTCCAAAAATCTTTTAGCGAAAACTACCGGGCCCTAAATAATACTAGTGAACACCTGCAGCTCTGCCTCGTGGTTATTTGCAGTGAGTTTTTGTGTAGAGGCGTCTACTTATTTTACTCAGCCAATAAGAATAAGGTTACTACGACACAACACGCCTGTGATTTGCAGATAGATCCCCAAGTCGCTGGGAGGAAAAACCAGCCAATCAGTGACTACGACGAAGAACTGCAGTTGTGCACATAAGGCATTGATGCAGGTTGGTGCAGAATATTCTTTTTACTAAAAAAATCAGCGGCTCAAGTGATGCCACGAATTCGAGATAGTGTGAATAGTGATAATGCCAGTCGGATGCTAAATATTTTCTCAGATCTCAAGCTAGTCGGCAATTTAGTAGCTCATCTCGAAAGGAACATGTCTTATTTGTCGCAGAAAAAGTTGAGTGTTGCTGAGTTTCAATGTAGTATTTATACGGTACATTGATTTTTTCGGGGAAGGAAAGGTGTCCGTCAACTTGATTTGTTGTACTGAGTGCACGTACGTAGCATTACATCATAGATATTGGCAGTGTGTCTTTATGAGGTGGCACCTCTTATTTACCTATGCCACTCAGGGTACGGTACTTCGTCACCATACCTCAGTGGTACGCGGGTAGAACACAAGAATCTGAGAGCTAATATCATCGCTGGCTGTAATCATGAAGCAGAGATGCAGATGTGGGCGTAAGGTAATGAAACAAACTGGTGCAAACATTTTTCAACGAATATCAGGAGTGCCAGTGTATGTTATATGTTCACACTTTCGTCTAACAGGTCTATGACTTATAAATAGATGTACACACAAGCATAAATATATACAGGATAAATTTAACGAAGTCAACGAATTTATATTTCGATTGTATAAATACAAGTCTTAAATTTAAAAAAAAATCATAGTGGTCATTTATACATATCTTGACATAGCCCATAAAACTCACCTTTAGTGCGAATTATTTCATTTCTGTAGGTAAACTTGGTTTCCCATTGTAACAGAGCAATTTCGCTAAGTCACTGCATTGGTAAAATTAATGTTAATATTGTTTTCTTTTAATTCTTAATACGTGCAAATTTGTTTGCTTTGATTTGAAAACCCGTATTCTAGGTGAAATATTAGCATATAGTGTATGTTTTGTCTTTGGTGACGTAAATGTGAAATTTTATTTATATTTTATATTTGTGACTGCTTCCACAAAGTTTTGTAAGTAAAATCCGTATGTGCTTTGGACAGTAACTAACTGAATATCGAGAAAATTGTATACCTAGAAAGTGAGTGTATGTGTGCCATGCTGGGAACAACGAAAGAAGGAGGACTATGGACAGAACGTTTTGGGCTTTTTAAAAGGGTAATGATGGAGATTCAGACGCTTTGGTACGGTGAAAAGAAATGCAGTATTTTAAACTGAATTACCTACTTCTGGTAAAATCTGTCTACGTTCTTCAAGTAAGTATTCTGCCCTTGGTATTTGTGGAACTTCGTACCAGGTGCACGCGCTGTATTTAAACTGAATTACAGCAACTACAACTACAG